>NXFB01000348.1:30139-53153 GCA_002525835.2 Ipomoea batatas | reverse complement strand
TTTTTTTTTTTTTTTTTTTTTTTTTTTTTTTTTTTTTTTTTTTTTTTTTTTTTTTTTTTTTTTTTTTTTTTTAATTGTTCTTTGTATTATTATTTGTTTTAAGTTGTAATAGCTTTAATTTTTAAAATTGTTTGGGTCCGCATAAAATGGCTCACTTGATATCACTAATTGTATATTATCATATATATTGCAACTTTCTTGATGTTGTCTACTTGTCTAATATTAATACAAGAAAAGAACTTAAACTAGCTAGTACAATTAAAAAATAAATAAAATTTGAGTCAGATATATATGATTTGTAGACTACATTGGTGACCGGCCTCTAATGTCATTTGAAAAATGGTCAACAAAGATTTATCCACAAGTTTCCGGCATATGGTTGTTTTTTTGTTTTTTGTTTTTATTTTTAATGCCACTTTATGCGGTACTATATATGTAAGAGATTATTACTATTACGTACGATAACTTGTTTAACTATAAAGTTTAATGAAAATGCCAAAGACCTTGTGGTCAAGTAGCATCCGGTGTCCCGATTAACACTCCCACATGGATGATGGGAGTGAGTTCGAGCCTCAGTGGAGGCAACTGTTGACTCGTGTTTTAGTAGGTTGAGAAAGTAGCTATGAACAATAAAGTTTAATGAAAATCTTACCCAACAATAGAATTCCTTTACTTGTTGACACCTTAACTAAATAAGAATACAATTAAGCGAATTCCTTTACTTGTTGACACCTTAACTAAATAGGAATACAATTAAGCTCCCGTTTAAAGAGAAAATTATATTATTTCCAAAAAAGGAGCCAGGCCTTTCATATTTCCTCAAGATTGTGATTGTGAATTGTGATGATAGCAAAGGTAGAGAAATCATTGGCTTTGTGTCAGATAAGCTAAGTTTGAGGAGAATGAAAAGTCATATTTATCTGAAACTGAAGTTAATTAGAATGAAGCTATAGAATATATATAGACAATGATTTGAGGAGAATGAAAACCAAGATCGAATAGACGGAAAAAAATTTCTAACTTCTCTGGTAATCTTTACTTTTTTTATTTATATATTTATTTTTTAAAAGATTTACCTACTATTACCTTGACCATACCTACAAATTGATCTAATTGCACAAATTTGAAAAGTTAATAGTTAAATTGTATAAAAAAGAGGAGTTAAAGGTGTTTAATTTGAGCTTTTCTTAGTTTAAAGGTTTAATTGCACTTTGACCTATAATTAAAGGATTTATTTGACCATTATCCCTTAATCCTTTATGGTATAGATCCTTAATTTTATAAATATTACAATTTTTGTCCAGTGAACAATGAAAGTGTGAACATTCGTTATGATATATAAACACAATATTTATTCTAACATTGCCAACGACGTGACGACTAGCTTCCCATTCATCATATATATCGCCGGTGAAAGTAAAATCTGAACTTCCTTGGCGTACTAATATAATGGCGGATATGATGCTGCTGTACAGTTTCTTCTGGGACAACTGTCAACGTTGATCAGTGAAGAGCAGTCACTTTCGGGAGGGATAAGATAAGAGGCGGAAGAACAATGATGCTTTGGATGGTCTAAAGGCGGCGTTGAGAGTTGCAGACGAGATGGAAGAAATTGATCCTCAAGTTAAAGCTTGGGTGAAGAAAGTCCGGGAGCTGGCTTATGACACAGAAGATGTTCTTGACGAATTCTTGTTCCGCTTTGGAGGTGGAGGACTCTACACTAATATAAACAACATATACCCTCCCCTCAAGAACTTAGAGCTCGGCCAAGGCTTGCTCAAAAATTCTCAATATCAGCCAAGCTTCCCTACAACCTCTACGGGGATTACTATTCTCGCCCACAACAAAAGGATTTATGATAGTAGAGGGGATAGATGCTCGTTTGGTAGAAGAGTCGGATCTGGTAGGTATTCACTATCCCAAGCAATTTCTTGTTAATCTCTTACTTACTAATGATGAGTTGAAGGTTCATTTTGTAGTGCCCAGGTGATACCCGCGCGGTGTTATATACTCTTTAAAGCATTTGTCTCCTGAAGATTCTTGGACTTTGTTTTGTAGAAAGACATTCTTATGTGATTCATGTCCACAACACTTGGTTAATATCACCACAAACATCTTAAACGGGTGTTGTGGTTTACCTTTAGCGATTGTGGTGATTGTGGGGGTGTTGGCCACAAAGAATGATGACATTGAAGGATGGGAAAGATTCCAGCAAAGTCTCAACATCCAATTAGCAAAAGGCAATGGCATGATGAAGAACATAAAGAATATACTTTCTCTCAGTTACTATGATTTACCATATTATCTAAAGTATTGTTTCTTATACTTGTGTGTCTTCCTAGAGGATATCATCATCCAAAAAAAGCAAGTGATTCGATTATGGATTGCAGAAGGATTTGTTAGAGAGAACAATCAACAAGTAAATTAAAAGAAGAAGTTGCTGAAGCCTATCTTGATGAATTACTTCATCGAAACTTAATTCAAATTGGAAGGGAAACTAAAAGTGGAAGGATTAAGGGCTTTCAAGTACATGACATTTTACGAGAAGTTGTTCTTTCAAAGTCAATAGAGCAAAAGTTTGCAACCATTGCTAATGGACGAAACATAGAATCATTCAACAAGTTTCGGCACCTAGCAATTCATAGATTAGATGACCACCTCTGTCTACTAGTCATCCCACGGCGATGATGGCGAATCGGGGCCGCCGGCAACACGGAGATGGAGGTTCAAGAGGCCGGCAAAGTCGCGGCGGTGGTCGAGGCAACCAGTGGCAGTTGCGATGCCGTGGTGGACAGGGACGTGGGCGCGGTGGTTCGCCCCGGTGCCAAATTTGTAGATCGCTCGGCCACATATCTACTGTTATCGCAGGTATTCAGATAAGCCACCGGCGCAGGCCAACGTGGCAGTCAGTGGCGATGGTGGCACTCTGTCGAAGGTGTCCGCGTGGTTCCTAGACACGGGCGCATCGTCACATGCTACACCGGGTGCGGCGATGATGACGCATTCCGAGGACTATTCCGGCAACGACGTCCTCCGAGTGGGTAACGGAACATGTTTGGGTATTTCACGCATTGGTTTTACTTCGATTCCCCAGTTTCAAAAATGTTTAAAATGTCCAATATATTGCATGTGTCGCAATTGTTTGCGTCGTTATTATTTGTAAATCGCTTTACAATTGATAATAATGTATTCTTTGAATTCCATCCCACTTTTTTTGTTGTGAAGGATTGCATCACCAAGGAGGTGCTCCTTAGAGGGTCCAGTTCAGGTGTCTTGTACACACTTCCAGTCCCCCGGGCACATTTAGCTTATCTGATCGCTTGAGCTCCTTCTGTCGTATGGCATCGTCGCCTAGGCCACCGACATGCCCCATCCTCCAGCGTGTCCTCCGGTCTTGCCCCGTCATTCCATAGAAATTGAGTACTCCAAGTCTCTGTTTGGCCTGTCAATTGGGAAAATCCTTGCGTTTCCCGCTGGAAAGAATAAAAACATCTAGTGCTAATGTTTTAGATTTAGTTTTTTCAGACATTTGGGGTCCTGCCCCTGTTATTTCTTCAGATGGTTTTCGCTACTTTGTACTGTTTGTCGATGACCACACTCGTTTTTATGTTGGTTTTATCCTTTGCGTGTAAAAATAGATATATATAAAGTGTTTGATGTTTTCCGGGCCACGGTAGAAAGGTTATTTTCCCGTTTTATCAAAGTTATCCAGTCCAATTTAGGGGGTGAATACCGCCGTTTACAAACCTTGTTTAATACCCTAGGAATTGTACACAAGCAATCATGTGCCTACACACACGAACAAAATGGTTGGGTAGACCTTTGATAAGACTCCGAGATACCCTTATTTCAGGCACATTTTAGGGTGTTTTATCGCATCTATAGCATCCTTATTTGGTAAATTATGTGCGTAAATGCTTGAAAATTACTAACTGATGCACAAAAGCTATTTTTAGCTTAAAAGAAGTAAAACAGGAGCCTCGGGAGCAAATAGGACCAAGAGATGAGCTTAAAGAGCAAACCAGGCAAAAGCGGAGCCCCGGAGGACCAAACACTACAAGAATGAAGACATTTAGTAACAATTTTTTTGTGACAAATCGTAATTTAGTCACAAACAATATCCTTTTTGTGACCAAAAAAATAATTCGACACTATTATGGACGATAATTGTGATAACGTTTTTTTGGTCACCAATAATATGGTAATTGTGACAAGTAAGTATTTGTTACGAATAAGTTGTCACTATTACTAGAATAATAGTGTCGTAATATACGTTGTCACTATTTGTTGTCACTAAATGTATGTGCATTTTGGCGTCATTATAACTATGGCGGGAACGAATATAATTTTGACAAAATATAATGTTGACACAAATTTTTGTACTTTTTGTGAAAAATAGTTGTTGATCACTATTGTTTATAATATTTGTGACAACGTTTTTTGTCAATAAAAATACAATTAGTTAGTACCATTGGAAATGAGAAGCAATTGTGAGAGAAAATACTATTGTCACTAATATTGTCATTTTTTGTGATAAAATTGTTACAAATATTTGTGACGCTCTATAATTTCGTAACAAAAATTACTAAATTGTGACAATAATTGTGTTGATTTTAAGTTTTGTCACTAATTTATGATAATTGTGACGAGTAATTAGTTGTTACAATGACTTTGCCACTTTAATTAAATAGATGAATATTGTGTGAAGTTATGTTGTATCAATGTTTGTCACTTAAATTTCATTTAAGTTGGTGTCAAGTAATTTGGTGCGAATTAGGTATTAAATGTTATGGTCACTTAAAATGCAACCAGTTAGTGCCTCTTAAAATGAATGTAATTGTAAAAAGAGTTTATTACCGAAATGGTCCATCGACTATTGTGAAATTACCAATTTGGTCCTCGACAATTTTTTGTGCCCAATTAAGTCCCTCGACTTTGAAAATTTTACCCAATTTAGTCCTCCATTTATTATGCAGTTAAACATCCGTTAAAACCAGGACCAAATTGGTAATTTTGCTGTAGTCAAGGGACCAAATTGGTAATTTTACTATAGTCAAGGGACCATTTCAGTGAAAAATTAATTACCAATTTGGTCCCTTGACTATAGCAAAATCATCGATTTGGTCCCTTGACTATAGCAAAATTGCCAATTTGGTCCCGATTTAACGGATGTTTAACGGCAAAATAAATGGAGGACCAAATTAGTTAAAATTTTCAAAGTCGAGGGACTTAATTGTGCACGAAAAATTGTCGAGGACCAAATTGGTAATTTCGCAATAGTCGAGGGACCATTTCGGTAATAAACTCTTGTAAAAAATACATTTTATAATCACTCATTTTTAAACATTGTTTTTGTGACAAATAAGTTCACTATCACTTACTTTACTAATTTGTCACATCAATTTTCGGAAATAAAAATGTATATGTTTAGTATCAACAATATATTTCGAAAAGGTTTATTAAAATTAACCATTCAAACTCAAAATATAAAAAGTAAATAATTCAAAAGATAAATAAAAATTCATATAATACTCAATCATGATCATCATCAGTTCATCACTGGCTTCCTCATCTTCAATTGTCGAAATCTCATCATCATCATCATTAAAAAAGACATCTCTATCACTATCAATTCCATCTTCTTCGATAGAAATTATGAGGCTTTGTCTTGGCTACAACTTACCAATTAGGCTCCTTAGTATAGCTTACATAGTAAATTAAACCTGCTTAGCTTGAGAAGCTAAAATACATGAGTCGTCAGTTTTCAACTGCCATGTAATAATGACCATAGGAAACCCAAATTTGTCAACTTCGAATCCAATGAATATCCTAAGTTTGATTAAAAAATAATCGAATTAATCAGATCACTACTTTAACGACATTAGACTATAATTTGTATCTTAATTAAGAGCTATCCACTGCAGTACAATTTTTACAATATATGTTTGTATCAAATATATAATAAAAAATAAATTATATATAATAAACATTTGGTTAATTAGACCAATTAATCGAATTAGTTAAATTATAATTTCGTTTGGTTGATTAGGTAACAATTAAATTATTAAACAAGTTTAGTCTTTTTGTTATTTATATACGTTATTAAAAAATTAATTATTTAAAATATTAGGTATAGTTAAATATTCCTTATTGTTATTTATTATTTTTTTTAGTAATTATTTAGTAAATTTGGAAAGTAAATGATAAAAAGATATTTGTACTTTTTTTTAAAGAGAAAATTGGTGCCTCTTTTTGTTTAGTTATCTAAATTAGTTAAGTTTATTAGTGAAAAGGTATTTTAGTATTCTGTTAACCCTACATCAACAACAAATTAGTATAAAATCATTTGTTAATGAAGTCTCCATATATTGGGTGCGCTACTCCCCGTCTCTCTTTGGCTTGTTCTTCATTCACGCGTACAATCCAAAACAAACAATTCGCGGTGTATTCAAAGTTTTTTTCCTGCAGAGCAATGGCGAAAGAAAAAATTGGTGGTATATATATATACTAACAACACGTATTTGTTTTTGTTTTTGGTATTCACTGCAGTACATACTTGTTTTAATTTTGAGCCTGCCTTTGTGTTATATATGTGAATGTGTATTACTTGTATATTTAGATAGGCATTTTTTTTTAGATAGGCATATTGTCTATGCGTGAATGTACGTACATATATAGGGTATATATTAGTTGAATTTAGATTTAAGTTATGTGTTTGACATATAGTGTGTTTTGGTGTGGTTTATAATCGTTTTGTATTTGGATTTTTTGGTAAACAGATTTCTATGATTTTTTTTTAATAATCTTATTTTAATATATACATTTTAATCTTGATTTATTATTATTAATAACTCAATTTTATTTATTTATATGTGTAGAATGGTCAACTTAAAAGACTCAAGATCATTAATAGGTTCAACTGATAAGCATATTTCCCTTGTGGTGGACGAGCCTTATAAAAATGAGATTTCTAATAAACAACTCAACGGAATAGTTGAAACATCAAAGTTTGCACATAGAGTAGAAGAACATTTTATTGGTTGACCAGGTGATATGATGTTTTAAATCTCTTGAGTTTAAAATTTAATCTTCTTTTTTTATATATAATATTGTATACTTTATTATTGTTTTTTTTTTAATTTTACTGTAGGAAACGAAAATATTAAAATCGCACAAGCAGCTTTAGAGAAACAAGTTGCTGGAATCAAGCAAATTTTTGCTCACTTAGCAAGCTATCAAGGGCTTCCAAATATGCTAAGCAATTCGTCTCCATCAACTACCTCAAGTGAAGAATAATCAAGCCATTTTATTGTAAAAACTTTTTATTTAGATTCTGTTGTATTTCTTACAACATATATTTGTTAGACAATGAGGTCTTTTTTTTAAATATATATATTTTAATTTGATGAGTAACATTTGTTGAATGAATTATTTTATTCCAGATAAATAATTAAATTAAAACATTTAATTATGACAAGATTTAGAAATAAATAATTTTATATTGTGTGTATTTGGCTAGTACGTATTATTTGGAAAAAAAATTGTGACCAAATAATGGTCACTTATAAAAACATCAAGAATGACAATTGACACTATTTCAAAGTTTAGCGACACAAATTTTGCCACTAATTTTCAATATTTTAGTTTCAGAGTTAAACTTCTTTTGTCACAAATAAATACAACATTTGTCACAATGTTTGTTGTCACAATAAAGTAATTATTTGTTACCACTTTTTAGGTCACTGATAATCATTTTTGCATCAAAAACAATTCTCACAAATAAGTACAACTATTGTGACTAAAGTGTTGTCACAATAACATAATTAATTGCAACGATTTTAGTTGTCACTAGATCAATTTTTTGTAATAACATATTTGGTCACAAATTGTACATTTATTGTGACCACTATTGTTATCACTCAAATACTACTTTTAGTTACGTAAACATTGTCACAAAAGTCTTGAGTAATTGTGACAACTTCTCAAAAGTGGTCACTATTACAATTGTGACGAGGGATATAGTGACCACAGGTGACGACTTCAAAATTTGGTCACTAATTTCAATAGTGACGAAAAACGATAGTTTTTGTGACAACTTCCGTTGTCACGAAATGTAAAATTTCTTGTAGTGAAACTGGAAGGCCACACGCGTGTGAGCAAGCGTGGAAACTTTCCAGAAGCTCCCCACGCACGCTCACACGCGCGTGGAGGCGTGATGCGCGAATTTCAGCTAGGGTTGTCATTTCGAAGACTATTTAAACCCCTTTGATGAATTTTCAGAGGAGGATTTTCCAGAATTTTAGTCTTCACTTTTCTTAGTTTTTCTTTGGAGAGTTTTCTCCATTTTTCTTAGTTTTTAGATTAGACCAATCTCCATTGTAAAAGACAACAAGCTTGGATTGAAGATCTTCTTCTCTCTAGGTGATCTCTATTTCATTTCTATAATTTTAGTTATCTTGTTCTTGGATTGAATTAGCTTTTACTTTCATTTCATATCATGAGTAGCTAATTTAGTCTAGGGATTTGGATTGTGTGATTGAATATTGCTTTTGTGATGATCTTATTTCTATATCTTGGATCTATGAGTTTGTGTTGATGGATTATCTATTCTTGTCTTTTGATTGTTGTTTTGATGAGATCTTGTTTGGATTTGGCCAATCTAGATGAGAGATTGAGCTCTTGACTCTTTCATGTCTTTGATTAGAGTTAGGATTTGAAGCTTTACACAATCAAAGTTCCTATGGACTTCTTAAGAATAGTAGGATAGTGTGTAGCTTAAGTGTTTGATAAAATTCCTCTTAGAACTTTGGATGCTTGTAGGCACTCCTAAGTCAAAGAAGCCTTAGTACACAAGGTGGAAAAGGACTAAGACATACAACACACTCTTGAATAGACAATATCATAGCAATCCTAATCCATGACCTTAGACTCTCACTATGCAATATTCATGAACACTATCCAATCCCTACCCCTTTTCTTACATATTCCCAAAATCACTTTTACTTTACTACTCTTTTGCACTCAAACCAACCAATGAACCACACTCTCACTTGCAATTCCACCTTTCACCACTCTCAAATCCTATGCATGACTCTATCTAGTAAACTCCCGAATGTTTGACATACCTCCACGTCCCTCCTTCGAGACCGACACTCGGGGAGTCACAGACTTTCCGTTTTATCATACAAATATCTTTTGACATTTCACCCTATGCACGCAAGATGTTGTCACGCCGGCACCGACACATTGTTGAAACTAGGTTGGCTCTGCTTGCTGAAGGTTCGGTCCCCTTAAAACACTAGGATTCAGCATTTGAAACAACCACATACCTCATAAACCGCTTACCGTCCTTGGTTCTACAGTTTAACACTCCTTTTTTCGGCTGTTCAAAACACCTCATACTTACACTTCACTTCTGGTCTTTGGGTGCCTCTGCTTTCCTTACCTACGACCCTATAACTGTCACAAAATTGAGTTTCGGTCAGCTAAAGGAATTGGTCCTTCACTTTGGCCGGCCGGCTATGCTTTGGTATGATAATCTCGGTGCTACTTACATTTGTGTTAATCCGGTATTCCATGCCAGGAGCAAACACGTCGAGATTGACTAACACTTTGTCCGTGATAAGGTTGCTTCCAAGGACTTTCAGGTCAACTTTGTGTCTACGAAGGACCAAATGGCTGACATCTTCATCAAACCGCTGGCAGCAACCCGTTTTGGGGTTCTCCAGGACAAGCTCAATGCTGTTGCCCTCCAACCTTGTGCTTGAGGGGGTGTGTTAGACTCAGCAATAGTAGTTAGAGTCAATGCCTATTGTTAAGCCTATTGTATAGTTTATTAGCATAGTTGTATTACCTGTAAACCAATCCCTGAGTGTTAGACAGTTAATCAAACTCTCATTGTATGGTTCTAGAGAGAAACTAATAGGTAGCTTAAATGAGGTTGGAATGCTAGTCAACTATATATGAACATAATTTGAGAGAACGAGAGAAGTTGAGAAGATAACGAAGTGTGTACTTTAACCCGTAAGTTTAATTTAAGTGGGAGGAGGGTCAAATATTTTAAAGAGACAAAAAATATATATATTATATGTAATATTTTTAAAAGTTTTAATTACATATATATATATATATATTGATAAACTCCCAAGATACCCATTATTTGAGTGCAAACTATGGTGCTTTGTAACGTTTTTAGTATCCTTAAATGATAACTTTGTAATGATTTGTGCTTTAAATTCATTAACCGCACACAAAGCTACCTTTAGCATGATTTGAGACAGAACAGAGGTCCCGGGAGCTACTAGGAACAAAGAACGAGCTTAAGGAGCAAACCGAGCAAGTCTGGAGCCCCGAATGACCTGGAATGAAGCCCACACGCGTGTTGGTGCGCGTGGCAACATTCCAGTAGCCAACCACACACGTCCACACGCGTGTGGGAAACGTGGTTGGGACTCTGCGCGAGAATTTCCCTAGGGCGAGATTTCGGAGATTATTTAAGCCCCCTTGATAGAATTTCCGAGAAGAACCCCTTTTTCCACTTTTGGGAGAATTCCTCCTTGCAATATTTTCATTTCTTAGTTTTTAGAATAGTTTAGCTTAGCAATTTCTCCTTGTAGCAAGACAACAAGCTTGGATTGAAGGGATACTTCAATACTAGGTGATTTCTATTACATCTTAATCTATTTTACTATTTTGTTCTTGGATTGAATTAGCTATTGTCTTGAATTCTTGATCATGAATGACTAGTTTAATCTAGGGATTTGGATTGTGTGAAGATATGTTGCTAGTGTGATGATCTTATATCTTATTTTGGATTTAAATGCTTGGATTGTTGGAATTTCTATTCTTGTCTATTGATTGTTGTTTTGATGATATCTTGTTTGGATTTGGCCAATCTAGATGAGAGATTGAGCTCTTGACTCTTTCATGTCTTTGATTAGAGTTAGGATTGAAAGCTTTGTAACAATCATAGATCCTATAGACTTCTTAAGAATAGTAGGAAAGTGTGTAGCTAAAGTGTTTGATAAAATGCCTCTTAGGACTTTGGTTGCTTAAAGGCACTCCTAAGTCCAAGAAGCCCTAGTACACAGAGGTGGAAGAGGACTAAGAAGACACACTCCTGAATAGCCAACTTCTTTGCTCTGTTTATCCATCACCTTAGACACACTAGGATGCAACATAGATGAACACTATCCAATCCCTTACTTTCTTTTATACATTTACTCATATTTGTTTTACTCTCATTCTCACACAACCCTTATGAACCTTTTCACTCATTCACCACACTCAAATCTATCACATGACTCAATCATTTGAGCGCACAAACACTTGACACACCTCCACGTCCTTCCTTCGAGACCGACACTCAGGGAGTCACTGACTTTCCGTTTTATCACAATTATACATCTCTTGACACCTCAACCACTACCGCATAAACTACATCATTGTCATATATATATATATATATATATTAAATGGGGGGTTTCAATAATAGCAAATGTCAAATAAAACACTTACCACTATACCAAAAATTATACATAATAGCGAATGCATATAGTAACTTTATTTTCTTATACGTATGTATCAATCAACATCATGTTTCAATAGTAGGATGCTATACTAGAACCCTCAAAGCCACTGCCCAACCTAGAATGAAAATGAAAAATCAGCTCGCATTGACAGCTCAACTGGTCATAGGAGTGTAGTTTAATTTGGAAGCAAAAAATGGAAAATCAAAATTATATTTATGTCTTATTTTTCATTTAAAAATGAAAATTATTTTTCAAAAATTTCAATTTTCTATTTACCTTAGTTTTTAAATTTATTCTCTATTTTCCAGTTGTTCATTTAAGAAACATGTTTACCAACCTCCATTTCCCACATTCATTTTATAATTTCAATTTTTTGGGGGATTATGACATTATCAAATTAATTATAAATTTAAAAATTTGAGTGAATTTTTTAAATACGAGGATAAAGAAGAAAATTAAATCTACAATCACTATATGATAAAGGTATGTACTGAATGAATTTTACTACTATGTAACAGTTTGCAAATTACAAAAAGGACCCTTAAAAACCTTATATGGCAATCTCAACCGATATTCATAACAATGCTTTAATTTGTCCTCACGCTCATGATGGTATATTTAACATATGCGAGACAAAAAGATCATTCATTATTAGACCAAATAAATGAGTCCTCAATTAAAAGTCAGATCAATAATTAGGTTATACGTAGACACATGGTCTCTTTTAGCGAGGATGACACGTTTATTATTGATATATTATATATTTATATATATTTAACACACCTCTCTCATGTGTGTAGGTCAATTACATTTTGATGAACTCTCATGCTCTCAGCAACAAGTTCGTTGACATAACTTCAACTAAAAATTAAAATCAATAATATCAGTATGGGTAGTTTAGTTGGTATTTAGGTCCACGGTAGACTGTGCAAAAATACCTAATCGAAACTTGATAGCTTGGGTTGTCCATTTAGGCAAGGTGTTTCGTCCTTTGTAGAAAAAATCTAAGTCCATAGTTGAAATGTACAGTATTTATTACTTATATATTTTAATTTTACTTTAGCAAACCCAATTGATATGCACAAAATATCTACCCAACTGCATTTTCTAGTGTCTGTATGTGTTTGTCTATACCTTGAGGGGGGACCAATTTTTAAGTTGATGTTTTTGTCGTTTGGCACGAAACAAATGGACACGACAGAAAATTTCAATCAACCTGTCTATATATGTCTATACAATGACTTCTTTTTTATTCTTTTTTTTTTTTTTAATTTTGAAAAAAGAAGAAGAAGAAGACATGCATGAGATCAGAGTTAAACCTACGCCACATACCTTTTTTAATTAACTTTTTCAAAGATCACATGAGAACAAAATAAACACAGTCAATCTTTGCAATAGGATAAAATTATGCCTAAAATGAGCAGATCTCTTGTGTCCACCAACATTTAGTCTTGAATACACTACAAAGATAACAGTTTTTAAAATCGTTGTTTTTGCGCGTTTATTAAAAAAAAAAAAAAAAGACAACGCCGGTTTTATTTAACCATTGTCATTTGTGTGTTGTCTTGAAGCACACTTGAATAGACAATACTTCAAAGACAACGGTTTATTAAAACCGTTGTCTTTGTGCACCCGTTTTTTTATTTAGACAACGATTTAAAATAATCATTGTCGTTAGTGTGTTGTCTTTAAGCACACTTGAATACACAACACTACAAAAATAACGGTTTTTTAAAACCGTTGTCTTTGCACGTTTATTTTTTAAAAAGGCAATGATTTTATTTAGCCGTTGTAGTTGGTGTGTTGTTATTAAGCGCATTTTAATACACAACACTTCAAAGACAACTGTTTTTTAAAACTGTTATTTTTGTAGTGTTTTGTATTCAATAGACAATTATTTAAAACCGTTGTCTTTGCGCGGGACTTACAACAACACCGTACCGGTTTCAACAACACTCAATAGGCAACGGTTAAAAACTGTTGTCTATGTGCGGGACTTACAACAACACAGTTGGAGATTTTTGAAACAGAGAAAAAAAAATTTAAAAAAAAAAAGTTTAAAAAGAATAAAAGATTGTTACTTGGGTCCATTGAGATTATTGTGTCGGCCATTAATTATAGGGAAAATGGTCAAATTGGCTCCTAAATTTTATATCAAAAGTTAATTAGGCACCTAAAATTCTAAAAGAGTTAATTAAACTGTTTAACATGTCAAATTAATGCAATGAAACCCAATAACCCGTAAATGATCTGTTAGTTCTGGCAATAGAATTCGGCGACCGGAGGTCGCCTTCCGTCGGAGATGGCGACCGGTGACAGCCGGTCATCGGATTCTGTTGGAGATTTTTGAAAATAAGAAAATTATTTTTTAAAGTTTAAAAAGAATAAAAGATTGTTACTTGGGTTCAGTGAGATTATTTTGTCTGCCATTAATTGACCATGTTTGTTCAGTTATTGAGTCACTGAGATTTACATCTTCTCAAAAAGATGTGAAGACTCTTAAAATTGGGTATTCAACCTTTTAGAAGGAGGAGTTAAAAGACAAATAATAAGATATATAATACTAATTATATATTTATTTTGTTACAATAAATCAATATCTCTCTATTGTGTGGACCATGGTCCACATAACTGTAATATATGGGTGTGATTTTGGTCCACCATTATTGATTGTGTGGACCATGGTCTATAACTGTGTGGACCATACTATCAAATAATGTACATTTAGTATAAAAATATTGTACTTTTAATATATTAAAAATATGCATTGTATTCAAAGGATGTACACTATTTGTGTAATGAATATACATTATATTATATAATATACATTCAATACGTAAATATGTACATTTAGTATATTAAAAATATACTTTTTGCTATGCTCCACACAACCCTATGTGGATCATGGTCCACACAACAATTTGCAGATATTTATTGCGTCGGCCATTAATTGCGCACCTCAATAATTGTCTATGTTCGTTCTGAACTGAACTTCATAAGAAAACATCGCCGACGATTAGCTTACCATTATTCAATTCGCCGGTGACAGTGAAATCTGAACTTCCTTTCCGATCCGTACTAATGGCGGAGGCTCCTGTGAAGTTTCTACTGGGACAACTGTCAACCTTGATCAGTGATGAGTGCTCACTGCTGGGAGGGCTCAGAGAAGACGCAGAAGACATCAGAAATGCTTTGGATCGCCTAACCGCTGCCTTGAGAGTCGCTGATGAGATGGAAGAAATTGATCCTCAAGTTCAAGCCTGGGTGAGGATAGTCCGGGAGCTGGCTTATGACACAGAAGATGTTCTTGACGAATTCCTGTTCCTATTTGGAGGTGACCGGACTGGTGGAGGATTCTACACTAAGATCCATAACATATACACTTCGGTCAAGAACTTGAGAGCTATGCGCAGGTTTGCTCTTGCACTGCGAAGGATCAAGGCTAGACTCAACGACAGCTCCCAATATCAGCCAAGCTTGCCAACAACCTTTCCGGGCACGGTTCTTCACGCCCACAACAAAAGGATGTATGATAGTAGAGGCCGGGGATGCTCGTTTGGTAGAAGAGTCGGATCTGGTAGGTATTCACTATCCCAAGCAATATCTTGTTAATCTCTTACTTGATAATGATAAGGAGTTGAAGGTCCATTCTGTAGTGGGCATGGGGGGATTGGGCAAAACTACTTTGGTTAAACAGGCATACGATGATGTGGAAGTGATAAATCACTTTCAGTATTGTGTGTGGGTTACGGTTTCTGAAGCATTCGATATTAAGGAGTTGTTGAAAGATGCAATTAAGCAATTTGTGGAGCAAACTAAGCAAGATCTCCCTCAGGATTTTGAAGCCATGGACTCAATACGATTGAAAGAATTTGTGAAGCATATTCTTTCAGGTCGAAGATACATCATTGTATTGGACGACATATGGGGCATTAATGCTTGGATGGAAATCAAATGTGTTTTTCCCAAACAGACTTTTGGTAGCCGTGTAGTCGTCACAACGCGGAATAGCCTAATTGGTGTCCAGGCAAGCCACGAAACCCATGGTGTTGTATACCCTGTAGAGCATTTGTCTTCAAAAGATTCCTGGACTTTATTTTGCAAAAAGACATTCTTATGTGATTCATGTCCTCAACACTTGGTTAACATAACAACAAACATCTTAAAGAGATGTTCTGGTCTACCCTTAGCGATTGTGGTGATTGCAGGGGTGTTGGCCACAAAGAATGAGGACATTGAAGAATGGGAAAGATTCCAACAAAGCCTCAACATCCAATTAGTAGAAGGCAATGACATGATGAAGAACATGAAGAATTTACTTTCTCTCAGTTACTATGATTTACCATATTATCTAAAGTATTGTTTTTTGTACATTTGCATCTTCCCAGAGGATTTCATCATCCCAAAAATGCAAGTGATTCAACTATGGATTGCAGAAGGATTTGTTAGAGAGAACAACCAACAAGTAAAAGAAGAAGTCGCTAAAGCCTATCTTGATGAATTACTTCATCGAAACTTAATCCAAATTGGATTGAAAAATATAGCTGGGAAGATTAAGGGCTTTCGAGTGCATGACATTTTACGAGAAATTGTTCTTTCTAAGTCAGTGGAGCAAAACTTTGCAACCATTGCTAATATACGAAACATAGAATCATCCAATAGGTTTCGACGCCTAGTAATCCATAGATTTGATGACCAAATTCTGAAGAGCACTTCATCAAAAAAGCATCTCCGTTCCTTGTTGATCATAAAACCCCTTTCAACCTTGAATGCACCACTTTTGTTATCAAAGTTCCTCACTGGCAGTTATAATCCTCTAAAGGTCTTGGATTTAGGAGGTACTCAACTAGAGGAAATCCCAGAGCAAGTTTTTAACTTGATTCAACTGAAGTATTTGAGTTTGAGGGGAACAAAGTTGAGAAGCATTCCTAAGTCTATAGGACTTCTTCAAAAATTAGAGACACTTGATCTGAGGTACACTCATGTGAATGAGTTACCAGCTGAGCTCTCAAAACTATGTAAACTCCGGCACCTCATCTGTTACTCGAATTCTCTTGGGAGATTTCATCCTTGGAGTGGTGGTGAAACAACAAGCTTTAGTGCTCTATTTAATGTTGGGGAATTATTGTTTATACAAAAGTTGTGTTGTATACAAGCAAACAATACTACTGGGGGCAAAGTAGTGTCTAAGATAGGAAAGCTAACACAATTAAGAAGACTAGGAGTTACTAAGGTAAGACAGGAAGATGGCATAGAATTATCTTCGTCTTTGAAAAAGTTGACAAATCTTTGCTCTTTAGATCTTTGTTTGGTTTCAGAAGATGAGATCCTTGATATTACACTTGACCTTCCTCTTCGTCTTCGTCAATTAAAATTGATAGGCCGTCTTGGGAGGGCACCTCAATGTTTATCCTCACTTGTAGGCTTGACCAATCTATTCTTGGCATGGAGTAAACTTTCTGAAGATCCGCTACTGCTCCTCCAAGATCTGCCCATGTTAACAAATCTTTCTCTTTTGAAGTCTTATCAAGGGGAAGGATTGTGCTTCAAGGCCGAAAAGTTCTCAAAGCTCAAGTTCCTGGGTATCACTGGGTTTGAGGCACTGAAATGGATAACGATGGAGGAAGGTTCATTGCGTCACCTTGAAAGGTTCGCCTTGCTTAAATGCGAATTGCTTGAGCAGCTGCCACTAGGTATTGAATATTTGTCTAATCTTAAGGCATTTCGTTTCTCTGAATTGGCTGGCAAATTAATGGTGACTTTAGAGCCAAATTGTCAAAACTATGCAAAAATATCTCACGTCCCAAGCATTTACACTTCCAAGTTGATAGATGGTAAGCGGACAAATTTTCTTAATGGTCAGAAATTGTAGTATGTGTTAATGGTCATGTAAGTTGTATTAGATATTGTCTTACATAGAATTTAAGACTACTTCTTCAATAATAGCTGTTTGTAATATTTATCTGAATTAATTGACTATTGATAGCTAGAGATGATAATGTGGGCTCAGTCTATATGTTATAGTAGTTGTGTCGGGCTTTATCATCCAGTCATGTAATTTTGGATGCCAGGCTTAACCGTACCGTACCTATGTTATTATAATCTTCTTTTATTTTTTAGAATAAAAACTTAATTCATTATATCATGTTCAGTGTTGCAAAAATCCCGCCTAGGCGGGGATTGGCGCCGAGTAATCCCCGCCTAGGCGCTGGTCGACCGCCTAGCGTATCACATTAAATGGTGGTCTAGGCGGCTGGCCGGCTAGTGACCTCCTAGGCGTCGACTAGACCGGTTAGGCACCGACTAGGCCTTATAGTCGGTCGATTAACTATTGTTCGTTTTTTTTAATGGGCTATTTCACTCAAAATAACATCGTTTTGAGTGAAATAATCCTAAATTGTACATACTTTAGATATTTTTTAGGTTAATATTTAATATTTTAGTATTAACTATTAAAATATTATATAATTTATAATTATTAGTCTTTAAAAAATTAAAAATACTTAAACAAAGTTTTAAAAAATAAAAAATTAATTAAAAAAAATATACGGACGTCTAGGCCCCGATTAATCCCCGGCTAGGCGTCCTAGGCGCTAGGCGCTCGGGGCGATTTTTTTAACCATATATGATCATGATCCAAAGAGTTTACAAGAAAATTAGGAAGAGCGTCAAACCACTTCCCGCAACCTGACATAGAAAAGGCCTCCCTAGCAAGAGTGTAAGCGACACAATTCCCAGATCACTTCACAAAACGAAAATCGACATCCTCAATCGTAGATGTCAATTCTTTAATATCATGAACTAATAAACCAAAAGCAGAATTAAAATAAGAAGAACGAATAGCATGGAAAACAATCCAGGAGTCCACCTCAACATCAATATTACCCATGCCAGTGCCCTTGAGCCAACTTAGCGCTTCCCTCAAACTAAAAACGCAAACTTCCCATGACACACATATTCTTCGCTGCCAAAAAATACCATGTTCAGCACGTAAAACCCATCCGATCCCCATCACGTTATTATCATGGTCGAAGGCTGCATCAGAATTCAACTTCAGCCTTCCCCTCTGTGGTTTACTCCATCGCTCAACATCATATCACCATGCACCATAGTAGTCACGGCATTTGCAGCAGTCCAGTTCTCCAAATATATATATGATGAGGGCCCTACGAATCATCACATGCATGTCAAATGCTATTCCATTCCAAACATAATCATTTCTACTACCCAAATGGCCCAACAGATCATGGAAAACTTAGATAAGTCATCACCACATAATGCATTTACATAACCAAAGAACCATTCAATCATATTATCATCACTTACGTCAGTTACGTGAATGACAGTAGGCAATCTTAGCACATTCCAAATTTTCAGAACTTCATTACACTTCGCAAACAGATGACCCGCACTTTCACTTTCTTCCCTGCACATATGACAAACCAATGAGCATGGAATATGTTTTTTGATTAAAGAATCCCTGGTAGGCAAAAATGAAGAACCCAACTGCCAACAAAATGTTTTGACTTTGGGAGGTACATTCAGGTTCCAAATTTTAGACCAAGACTGATCTTGTGGAACCATGCCAATCAATCGTTTATAACATGATTTGACAGTATATTCCCCTTTCTGATCCCAGAACGACACTGATACATGCTGGGGAAGCCTTATTTTATTATATTACATAGTTTAGATATTAATAAATTATTAAATAGTTATTTAGAAACTAATAAATAGTTATTGTTGGAAAATTGCACTAAAATGGCATTTTAAGTGGCCATTTTGTGGTATAAATATTTGTGGGTCCACTTCCGATTTTGGGTCGGGTCAAAATGGATTCGGGTTCTTCGTTCTTAGACGAAGAGATCGATATATTATACGCTCAAAATGGATAATGGGTGAATGAGAAATTGATTTTCAAAGTAGACCCATTTGAGATGGAATTCAAGTGTGGAAAAGCTTAAGTAGCTTTGTCCCACATTGGTTTGGAATGAACCTTTGCACCACTATATATACAAGAGTCTTTTTATGATTAATTAACTTGTATAGCATAGATGCTTTCTTTCGCGCGCAGAGATTGCAAATCAAATTCCAAAATTGGCAGGCCTTTTGAACGAGTTTTGCATTCACCGTTCAGTGGGTGTGTGCTCATATTTCCTTCAAGCTAAGCCATCTGCGTTCATCCCACGGTTTAGTTCGCCGGGTCCAAGTTTGTGTGCTGTTTTATCCTGATAAGCCTAGGCAGCAACGTTCCCTGTTGGGTTGGCTGCAATTTTGTGGGTCATTTGGTCTACGAGAATTAATGAGTGGATTTGGAATGGGAAGTCTTGGTCAATCGGAGGTTTTCGTGATTATAATGGCAGTTTTGTGGCTGCTCGGAGTGGTAGATTGATGTGTGGCCAAGATCCTTATCTTGCTGAAGTAATGGCAGTCAAGGAAGCTCTTATCTAGTACAGTTAAAGGGATGTGCAGACAGTAATATCTTAGTGGAGTTTGACTGTTTGAATTCTTGTGTCAATTTTAATTCGTTTTCGTTAGAATGTTCGTATGTGGATTTGATTATCAAGCAACGATGTATAATTGTACGAGACATAGGGAACATGCATGTGTATTCGCCATGTCAAGTGGTCAGCGAATCAGGTGACTCACGTGCTAGCACGAGCTACTGGTTTTTGTCTATCCGTCAATAGCGACATTGGGTGTTTACCCCTCCTCAGTGTATTTCACACTTGTTTAATTCTTAATGAATTCATTTTGGTTTTTGGCAACGCGAAGTGCGCGGTTGGGCGCACTTCGTGCCCCAGCGGGCGCGTGTGGAGGCGAGTCAGAGTGGCCGCTGACTTTATACAACCTTTTTGTTTTTTTTTTTTTTTTGTAATTGTCAGAGTTTGCTTTTCTTTTCTATTTTCTTTCTCTTTTTTTTTCTTTCCTCCCATATTCTCTTTCCTAATCACACTTTAAAAAATTCTTCAATTATCGCGAAATAACTCAATTGATAAGGATGATCTTATATACAATAGCTTATATACAATAGGAAAAGAGTCAGTAGCAACTGACTACTTATGGCTAATTACAAATATGACCCCCTGACTAAATATCATGCAGCATTGACTTCATCTTCCCCATGTGTCTTCAACGTGCTGCCCTCTAATAATCTAAGAGAGTGCTTCTTTTACAACCAAAGCTTCGGTCGTATGAGGATGATCAAGACAGCTAAGAGGTTCTCGGCGTGCAACAATGAAGTCTTTTGATGGAGATCAAATAACAAAGGCAAAGAAGCTCTCACCTCGGTCTGGAAACACAGCCACATCCACTTGACAAATCACAGCATTTGTATGTAAATAGTGGTCTGCTGCGTTGACACCTTGGGTAGATTAATTAATTGTTCTATTATTCACCTCTTTAATTTGGAGTTATAAGACAAATAATAGGATATATAATACTAATTATATATTTATTTTGTTAAATAAATCAAGATCTCTCTTGATATTATTTTCTTTAACGCCGCCTGGACTTTAATTAATATATGGCGGTGGTTTTGGTTCACTATGATATTATTTGGCGAACTCGAGTCTAAATGTTTACAATTTATATATTAAATAATCATAATTTACCTTTAAAAGTTTATAATTTATATACTATAAACACACAATGCTAACATATATGTAATTGATGATTACCTTATTTTTTATTTACAAGTTTCTTTAAAATACTGGCAGTTACACAATATTAACATATTACAATTTGATGACCCTTGTATTCAGAAATTTCATTCTAAAATTGTTATGTTTTTGACTTAAAAACACAATTTATATTCTAAAAATTTATATTTCAATACTAAAAATATACAATTTATATCTTGTTTGGGACAAGGTCCACCTTGTAAGTTACAACTTGATTCCTGGTATAGCAACTTGATATTAATATATTATTGGTCGGCACCTCAATAATTGTATAATGTTTGTTCTGAAGTCTGAACTGAACTTCATAATAAAAAAAACATTGCCAACGACGACTAGCTTTCCATTCATCATATCGCCGGTGAAAGTAAAATCTGAACTTCATTCCTTGCCGTACTTATGGCGCATGCTCCTGTAATGTTTCTATTGGGACAACTTTCAACGTTGATCCGTGATGAATACTCACTGCTGGGAGGGCTCAGAGAAGACGCAGAACACATCAGAAATGCTTTGGATCGCCTAACGGCTGCCTTGAGAGTCGCCGATGAGATGGAAGAAATTGATCCTCAAGTTCAAGCCTGGGTGAGGATAGTTCGGGAGCTGGCTTATGATACCGAAGATGTTCTTGACGAATTCCTGTTCCGATTTGGAGGTCGCCGGAGCTGTGGAGGATTCTACACTAAGATCGAGAACACATACACTTCCGTCAAGAACTTGAGAGCTCGTCGCAGGCTTGCTCTTGCACTGCGAAGGATCAAGTACAAAGTCAACGAGAACTCGCAATATCAGCCAAGCTTGCCAACAACCTTTCCGGGCACTGTTCATCACGTCCACAACAAAAGGATGTATGATAGTAGAGGGGATGCTCGTTTGGTAGAAGAGTCGGATCTGGTAGGTATTCACTATCCCAAGCAATTTCTTGTTAATCAATTACTTGCTAATGATGAGGAGTTGAAGGTCCATTCTGTAGTGGGCATGGGGGGATTGGGAAAGACTACTTTGGTTAAACAGGCATACGATGATGTGAAAGTGAAAAATCACTTTCAGTATCGTGTGTGGGTTACAGTTTCTGAAACGTTCGAGATTAAGGAGTTGTTGAAAGATGCCATTAAGCAATTTGTGGTGCAAACTAAGCAAGATCTCCCTCGGGATTTTGAAGCCATGGACTCTATACGACTGAAAGAATTTGTGAAGCATATTCTTTCAGGTCGAAGATACATCATTGTTTTGGATGACATATGGGGCATTAATGCTTGGATGGAAATCAAATGTGTTTTTCCAAAACAGGCTTTTGGTAGCCGTGTAGTTATCACCACGCGAAATAGCCAAATAGGTGCACAGGCATGTCACGATACCGGCGGTGTTGTATGCTATTTAAAGCATTTGTCTCCTAAAGATTCTTGGACTTTGTTTTGCAGAAAAACATTCTTATGTGATTCATGTCCGCAACACTTGGTTAGTATCACCACAAACATCTTAAAAAGATGTTGTGGTTTACCCCTAGCGATTGTGGTGATTGCAGGGGTGTTGGCCACAAAGAATGAGGACATTGAAGAATGGGAAAGATTCCAGCAAAGCCTCAACATCCAATTAGTAGAAGGCAATGACATGATGAAGAACATGAAGAATTTACTTTCTCTCAGTTACTATGATTTACCATATTATTTAAAGTATTGTTTTTTGTACTTGTGCATCTTCCCAGAGGATTTCATCTTCCGAAGAATGCAAGTGGTTCGACTATGGATTGCAGAAGGATTTGTTAGAGAGAACAATCAACAAGTAAAAGAAGAAGTCGCCGATGCC
>NXFB01000347.1:68934-86351 GCA_002525835.2 Ipomoea batatas | reverse complement strand
GATTGATGTTCCGCTGTGCATGTTTGAGTTTTTCTAACAGTGTCATTAAGATCCAGGCTTTTTTTTGTGGTTTTATGATTATTAATTTGTAGTTTTTTATTTTAAATTTTAAAAAATCTTGGGTTAATTTAAAACATATAATAATCATGTTTTTATAATATTTATTGATTATTAGATGTTTTAATAATATATATTTGATATATATTAAATTAAAACAAAGAAAAACAAGAAGAAAAAAAAAATTTCTCTTTGCGTAAAAGAGTTTTACGTAAGAGATCTTTTCGATTCATCATCGTCATCTTCCCTGCGAATTCTCCGCTTCTCGTCTGCGTTTTCCGGTGACACCAGCAACGGCGGCCTGGCCTTGCGACTTGCTCCTGGAGAAGACGATGAAGAGTTCATCGCCGGACACTCCAGCAACGCTGTGGCGGCGATGCGGCAGTTGGCTGTTCCGGGAGAGGCGACCGGAGGCTGGTGACGCGCCGTTGCTTGTTGATAGTGCGGCTGTCTAGCCGGAGGCCAGTGTAGCGGACTAGCCGTGAAAAAAGCAGCAAGATTTTGGTCACGTCGCAGCTGTGGCTGTTTTCCGGCAAGAGATGCGCTGGTCGGATGGCGGCTGAGAAAGATGGCCGGCAGTAGCGCTATCTATGTTTTTTTGTTGTTTTTGGGAAAATAATATTACCAATTAAATTATTAGATAATTATGGTAGTATTATATTTTGAAAATACTTATATATGATAATTATAAATTATATTACTAAATTAAATATTCCCTCTTTCCCATTTTACCTGTCTTACTTTCCTTTTTAGTTTGTCCCAAAATGTTGTCCTCTTTCTAAAATTGAACATCACAATCATTCTACTTTTTCCAATTTATCCTTATGACTTTTGCTTTCTTTATTGCTTTTATTTTCAAAAGTGAAAAAGTTAAGGGCATAATTGGAAAGTACATCACATTTACTTTAATTTCTTAAAAAGCGTGCAAAAAGCAAATAGGACATCCAATTCGGGACGGAGGAGTATTAGATAATAAAGATTTTGTGGTCTAATGACACCCGATTACATCTCCACATGGGAAGGGAATGGGTTTGAGTCTTAGTAGAGTATTTCTATACTTGAAAAATTAATATTTTAGAAGATTAGACAATAATATATTATTGTTATCATTTAAAATATGATTTTTGTGGTAGTAATAATTATATTATTATAATCTTGAAATATTTATTTTTCTCCATAAATAGTGATTCTTTATGTGATAATTGAATGCTATTTAGATAACTTTTCATGATTATAATATTTTAGATTAAAGCGTTTAATTTAAAATAAAATTATAATAGAAATTGATTGATTTCATGAAAATTTGATCTTGGTACGTATGAAATTAATGGAAAGTTTTGATTTGTTATATGAATTTCATATAAAGTTTATTTTAGATTGACCTAAATTTTTATGGTATAATTGGATTATATCTTATAAAGCCACAAATTAATGCATTACTTATTTTATGTTATTTATGAATTGCCTAGCATGTCAGTTTGGTCATGGACTTACGACATGTTGAATGAATGTGATTTAGTTTGGGTTTTGCACTGTTTTTGGTGATTAATTAAAATTGGGGTCTGCGTATCTCTTATCTATTGTTGTAATGTAAATTCCTTCCCCGAAATATGTACCCCATTTTTGGTAGATAGGAAATGTATGTACGAACGAACCGAAAACTTCAAGAGTTGAAAACCCGAAGACTATGTATGATGGAAGCTTACATGTAATACATAAGATTTTTATTAATTTTTCATTATTCACTATGCACGGTCAAAATTTACTGGTTCAATTTTGACCGTTTAGAAGTCCATGACTGATATCGAGTTTACTTTCATGCACTTTATGTGTGTGTGTGTGTGTGTGTGTGTGTGTTTTGCATGAGTAAAGTGAAACTTAATAATTCTTAAAATCTTTCCTATATTAAAATATTAAGTTGTAAACAGTTAGGCCTCAAGAGTTGAGATTACCTAATCGTGGCTCTCCACCATCGTAAGAAATCAAATATCTTTCTTAGCACGGTGTCGGCTATGCCAACATAGGGGCAACGTGTTATTTTAAAATATTTTGTTTTTCTTATTTTAAACATGTGATGTGGTAGCACTTAGAAATTTTGTTTTTTAAGAAACCACTAAAGGTGAGAAAATTTAAGTTTCAACTCTATTTGTTACCAGGATGGTGGGTTTGACTTAATTGAGTCCATTAATTGGGGTATGGTGACCCTTGAGGTGAGGTTCAATGAGCCATGGAGCCCAAGTTTAATAAAATCGAATCATGCATGAGATGTATTGGCAAGAGTTGGCCACTTACAAATTTTTCAAATTCCAAGATGCCCCTTAAGGTGAGGAATGAGATAAACTTATAAGACATCGATTACCCATTAGAAATCTTCCAACGGGATTTTCGTATCTTACTTGGGAAGTGCAGGATTCGAAAAATTTAGTGGGAGATACTATTAGATTGTTTTTCGAAAATCAAATAGTTTAATAAAGAATCGTGTATAATAATTAATTTTATTTTCTGTAATTATTTTGAAATGGCTTTAAATCCTTTATAAAAAATACTCGAAGAAAACAAACTTACTAGATCAAATTTCACTGATTGGCTCCGAAATTAGAGAATCGTTCTCAATCTAGAAAAGATCAGTTATGTTTTGATCCAAGATCCTCCATTGATTGGTATCATACCAGATGATGCTGATGTTGATCAACTTGTTGTTCATAATGTTGAGGTTGCAACGTTTGATAAGTGGAAGGACGATGATCTGAGGGCTAATAGTTATATCCTTGCCTCTATGGCCAATGAGTTGCAACGTCAACATGAAAAGATGCTTGACGCAAAAGCTATGGTCAGTCACCTATAAGAGTTGTACGGTGAGCATAGTAGGATTGCACGTTATGAGGTTACCAAGGCGTTATTTCGGGCAAAACTACAAGGAGGAAATGTAGGTATCATGTCCTAAATATGATTGGCTTATTGGAGAGATTGGAAGAATTAAATATCTTCCTTGACACTGAGCTTGAAGCAGACTTAATTCTATAGTCTCTTCTAGATTCTTTTAGGCCTTTCATAATGAATTTCCACATGAACAAGCTTCATTGTTCCAAATCTAATATGCACAATATGTTGTGCACTGCTCATGCTACAATGAAGGGTATGCACACTGATACAGTTTTTTTAGCATCTTCCAAGTCAAAGAAAAAGAGAAAGAACAGGAAGGTTTCTGAAATAAAACCAATTGGGGGAGTGACCAAAACTAAAGAGAAGGTTGCAACTAAAGGAAAGTTTTTCCATTGCAACAAAGAAGGGCATTGGAGGTATGTTTAGAAGGTATGTTTATTGTGCTCAGTAATGAGACTAGTTTTTCAAATTGGTCTAAAAACTACTTTTTGAATAACAGACTCAGTAGCAACTTCACATGTTTGTGTATCGTTACAGGATCTGAGAAGAAGTAGAAAGTTGACTAAAGATGAAATTGTTCTAAGGACGGGTAGTGGGGCAAAAGTTGTTGCATTAGTTGTTGGAGATTTATCTATTCAATTTTCATTTAATCATATTTTAAAAGACTATTTGTGTGATTCTAGTATTTAAAAACATTATTTCCATTCCAGTCGAGAATAATTATGATTTATTTTTGGAATAATGTTTATTACATTTATTTCAATAATAAATGTGATGACACTAGAACATCATTAAATGGTATTTATTGTTTAAATATGATTGATGATTGATAAATGAGCATTTAATACATGTTGATGTATACATATAGTCCATTTAATGGATCTTAGGTCCTAAATGAAGTTCCATTTAAGTTTATTCTTAAGACACCATATGAGATATGAGAAACCCCGTCTTAAATCTGTTAAAATTTGGGGTTACACGGCTTATATCAAAAGCCTAAAACAGACAGATTGGAAACAATATCAAAAAAGAAAGATATAACTTGACAAAGAGTTGGTTAACAAATCTTCCTAGCCTAATCAAATTTAGGAATCTGTGCAATATGAATCAAAAGATATGGCTCCTCTTTGGAGAAGTTTTACACATATTCGTTTGTTGGTCCCGATGGGTTGCTAAGTGAGTCTAAACGGGGGGGACTAAATAGACTCACTAGGGTTTTTGAAAATTTATTTGCAAGTAATTATCCTATTAGAGATAATACTCAATCAAAGCGTTTTGTAGCAAAAATAGAGGTTCTCAAAATTTTAATAAACGAAAAAATGACAAGTCATGGCTTCAACATTATCTTCTGTTGTTAAGAATCAACCTACACAATGAAGCATCTCCACAATTTAAACCTGAAAAGCGAAAGTGAAGTATGAGGAAACAACAAATAGCAATTGACACAAACTCATTACTGCAAGTTTGCAAACACATTTTAACATTTTTGCAGACACATTTTAACATTTTTATCATAATGAGCTTATACACACTCATTACTGCAAGTTTGCAAAAACATAATAACATTTTAACATTACTGCAAGTGTGCAAACACATTTTAACATGTTAAAGTTGAAACGATGATTGATGAAGTTGATTCATATCCAGACAGAATTAATTATGTGCTAATTTCTGCACACAAAAAAAAACTGTTATGAAGTTCTATAAAATAGTTTGAAGTTTTAATTATTATTATTAAGTTCTATTTTCTGCTAACTGCTGTCTATATGATTTCTATCATAAACATTATATGCTCTACTGCTTTTTATTAGATGCAGATCAACAACAGCTAACAGAGAAGTGATTATAGTTTTCCTAGGATCAAATTACATAGTATTTTCTTTATTCGCTTTATATGGAGTGTACAGAACTCATAATGTAATTAGTGTTAGGGTAATATACTTCAAATAATAATATGAAAACCTACTTTTCTAAAAACTTTTTTTTTTAAATATACATTAACACTGTGCATAGAAAGCAATAGATTTAAACCATTGAATTATTCAAGGAAAACCAAAAAAAAATAAAGCTAAAAGTTTTGGAATTAGTTAGAACCATATTCTCCTGCTGCACCAAGGCTAGATTCAGATTGCTTATTAGAGGGTGTAGGCTGCTCCTTGGTTGCGGCGGTCATAGTGGTGGTGGAGACATCCAGTTCCAGATTTTTCTTGAACTGAACCAAGATCATCGTCATGTTGTCACATCTTTATCCGCCAGATGATGGTGCCAAACACCTATCAAGAACCTTTTGGCATACCACTGAAAGCTTGCTTTCCTGCAAAAACATAAATCAAAAATAAATGAATCACGCACTAAACTTGACCTTAATAGTAGTGGTTATGAGCTTGTGTTCCTCCCCAAAGCACCAAAACTGTTAAGTACACAAGAAGCAAGATGATGTATATATAGGATGCTGCCCTTGTAGTGGTTGAGTAGTACAACAGAAAACTAATGTTGCCTCATATATATATCACATACACTGCCTTGTGTAGTGAAGATTTGCAATGGTTGGTATGTCAAACACATACTGCCCATCTTTAATTTCAGACCTAAAATTCACAAAGCAAAGAAATGAATAAATAAAATAAGTTCAGGCATGAAATTCACAAAGCAATAGAAATGGTTAACAACATTTTAAGTGTTTAATCATTGGAAAGGAAAGAGTTACTTCTTCATAACTGCAGCAATCACTATATCTTTAGCAGCGAGTAGTGCAGGGGAAGTCTGCAATAATTTGAAAGGGAAGTTATGTAAAGTGCAACTCCAAATACCCCACTCGGTTTTCTCCTTTCTACAAGCAATTTTTAGCCCCATAAAGAAGTTGACTTGAATTTATTAGTAGCCTTGTATACAAGTATATATAGATATCAACTTAAACAACAAAGATACCTTAACCTGCATCCAATCTTACTTCATACTAGCAACAATATGAAGTGAAGTTCTGGAACATTTGGCTTCCTCTCGCCAAATAAACCTACACAATGTGGTGAAAAAAATAATTCTTTAATGAGTAATGTATAGGATTAGGAGAAATCAAGCCAATCAAGGAGATTGAGGGGATGTATAAAAGAATTCAAGTATAATAGTCACATCAGTAAGAAAAATTAATATGTGAAAATCTTGACCACCTTAAAACAACAAAGTTTGAAGCATACTTAGTACACTGCAGATTATATTCCTAACTCAACACTACATCTAGTTTAGTCTACTTCAGTATGTACACTGAAGTTTCCAAAAATTGTATGGTACAAAATAAATAAGATAGTGCAATTTTCAACACAAACAATATATAAGGGTTTAGATGAAATCACCATAGTTACATTAAAAAGATCATTAGCATTTGGCACTCATGTCACAAGATAGTGTCAAATTAGGAACATAAAGTCCTATGTCTTCTATGCTCATTTCTCATTGATATATAATATGTATGACATTCCAATGGAATAACCATTATATCCTAAAGCTGGGCAATCATATATATGCAATCCATCACAGTCAGCCTAAGTCTTCATAGGCACTTTAGACCTAAATGGGAGGATTATGGCTGCCATATTATCTGTACTCAAATGATGTTTCTGCAAATAGAGAATCCCAAACACATATACAATGGAGAAAAAAAAAAAAAAAGCATATATATCATACACATACTGATTTTTTTAAAAAAATCCTAATCAAATCGAACCAATGACTAAGCTTGATCTTGTTAGATGCCTCAAATCCTAAACCCTAAAAATAATTATAAATATAATACTAAATATTAATACCTATAATTTTACGCTGCTACTGAACGCCAGCGACCTGCTGCGTTTCTGTACGAAGGAGAACGCAGGCGGTGGTGGACTGGCGTCTGGCGACGATGGCGCTGCGCTGCGGATGAGAACTGGTGACTAGTAGCTTGAAGGAGAACCGGCGACTGCTGCAGATGTACGAACTTCGAAGGGGAAGAGAATGGACGGCGCGGCGGAGGAGGAAGACAATAGACGGCGTGGCGGAGGGTGTTTTGTTCGCTGAGGAAGATGAAGGGCGGCGAAGAGGCGTTGGCTGGAGCGAGGAGGTTGGCTAGAAGAGAGGAGACTTAGGACGGCGTGAATAAAGAGGAAACTGGGTATCCGACTTTATTAAAAACCCTACAATGTCGTTTATTTATAGTAATCGACGTTGTAGGTTCGAAAATTAAAATTCGGCGCGATACGACGTCGGCTAAACTCCTAGCCGACGTCGTATCGCACCCGGGGGCTTATTTAAAATGCGATACGACGTCGGCTAATCTCCTAGCCGACGTCGTATCTAGGGGGGACTGATTTCACATGCGATACGACGTCGGCTAATATTTAGCCGACGTCGTATCGCGACGACGTCTTAAATTAGTTTAAGCCTTTAATGTCGGTTATTAGTTAATAACAGACGTTAAAGAGTTTTTATTTATTTTTAAATAATTAACGAATCTTTAACGTCGGGTAATTATTTAGCCGACGTTAAATAACCGACATTTTATGTGATTTCTGTAGTAGTGTAGGAGCCAACATTTATTGTAATGGGCATTGATTTCTGATTAAATAAATATAATAAATAAGTGTTTTATTTATTTTATCTTGGCTTAATTAATGTTTGATATTATTCTGTACAATCTTCTTAATTCTTCATTCTTAAGAGTTAAGAATCCGTACAATCTTCTTAATTCTTCATTCTTAAGAGTTAAGAATATGAGTGACGAAGAATTTATTAATGAAGTATTGTAAAAATATTCCTAGTCATAGGAATTCTAATTGGGCATTAGAATTCCGATAAGACTAGCACATTGTTCTTCTTATGATAAGTCTCACGTCATTCTGTATGAGATACAAGGAGTGGACATGTGGATGATTGTTAGAGAACAAGTCATTGAACAATGACTAACTACAACGTACCGCATGGTGTTTACTTACGTGTCATTGGTATGTTGTATGTTACAAGTATGCAATAATCATTTGACTTGAAACGACATAGTTGTCTCGTACATATGGGGGACTAGTTTTTGCCAGTATGTGTCTTTTGTTCCTTATGGGACTATAAGTGTACTTGGTGGCCTACTTCAGTATTGTACGGAGACATTGTGCGTTCAATAGAGGATCCACTGTCTTGAGGTAACAAGGATGTTCTAGTCTATTCAATAATCATACAACGAGAATCTCTGTCCAGAGTATAATGAAGTTGGACTTCAAGTTAAGAATATGGAATAGGCATATTGACCTGGTTTATGAGTTTGACCATATATATGACCTTTACCTGGTTTAGAGCAAGTGTTGTGTAGAAGGAATATTGCATGAAATTTGTAACGGAAATGTTCATTATTATATATATATAAATATATTCATTGTCAACTAGGTAGTCATGACATAATGCTAGGTGTCACTCATGACTTACGAGTTATTTAATAATGAGTTATTAAATATTACTCATTGCTAGTTTGACTATGAACCTAGAAAGTCACACCTTAATGGTTCGTGGTAATGCTGAGAACTTTAAAAGAAACCGATAAAGAGTTATCGATATTGAATTAATACATTAATAATTGATTAATGAATTAATTCAATATTGAGTAGTTTTGGACATTTAAAGGCCAGCACCTTTGGGCCAAACCAGGTTATATATATATAGGCAATTTATATCGTTAACCAGGGTGCACAATGCATTGTGCACCCCAATCGAAAATGACGGCGTTTTGGTTCTTTTAATTAACGACTTTTCTGTTTCCCGTTCGGCCTAAACTTATAAGATAAGTTCTGTGTATTTTGTGACGATATTCTGTGCATTCTATTGTGACATTCTGTATATTCTAGTCATTGATTCTGTGTATTCTAGTATTTAATTCTATACATTATTGAATTACAATACCATACCTCATGGAATATAAGAGATAATACTTAGACTTATATTATGTTATTGATTTCGAGTACCATACCTCATGAAATAGTAATGCTAATACTTAGGCTATTAATTGTGTGTATTCTATTGAACGATATGTGCATTCTTTTATATACTTATGTACATTAATGATCTAATTTTTTATACTTAATGTTATTGCGAGGCCCCATGGCCGAGCCCTCATGGCCGAAGCCCCATGGCCGAAGCCCTATGGTCAAGACCTCATAGCCGAGGTCTTATCCTAGGCGGTCCGGGTCAAGCACGGGGCTCAACCTCAGGGTCATGGGTCCGCTTGAGCCCTCCTTGCTCCGTTTTCTTGGGTCGGTTTGCTCCATTTCTAATATATCCATCAGAAATAATCAATCTATTGTGCTTTTGATCCAAAATATGAGGTTTCAGTCCTGTTTGATAACATAGTTAGCTTATCCGTCAATGTTAATTTATTTTAATACTATTAGTTGTTTGACTTGGTTAAACAATCAATATGAGTGTTTGATTAATTAGCTTTTTGTAACAACTTATTGTTTCAAAATGCTAATAAAATTCAAAAAGTTGTTCAAATTAGTTTTTTTCCTAAGTTTTTTGTGAAAGTCATTTTGTATGTAATCAGCTATCAACTAACATCTAATTTACCAAACACTTTTCTACAATCAACTAATACTATCAACTAGTCAAACCTACTCACTCAATCAACTAACATATATTTATCAAACACTCCCAATTAATTCTTGTGACATTTCCATTCAAACACTCCCAATTAATTCTTGTGACGTTTCCATTCAAATATAATCAAAACCATTTTTTGAAAAACTATTTTACATGCATATTTTCGTCTTTCTTCAATTCGACTGTTGTCTTTAACCCACAACTAGTGTTTTACCCGTGTGGTGCACGGATAAAATTTTGTTATTATGAATTTTAATAAAAAAATTTAAAAATACAAATATATTAAAATGTACAATATAATAATATAGTTGAATTTTCATATATTTGGTCAAGTAATTTTTTTTTTAAGGGGTCAAGTATCTATTATTATAGCCCGCATACAAAATTAAAATTTTGTATAATTAATATAATCTCTAATCATGTACATATTTATATGAATTTATAGAGAAAAAAATTACATAATTAAATTGAATTATTCCTAATCGTATTCCATATATATTATTAATTCTAACAATATGAATAATAACTAAGAAAATTATACTTAGAAATTAAAAAAATGTAAATTTTAAATTTTGTATGTGATTTTAAACTCTAATCAAGACACATTTTCTTATAATCTTATATGATTGTGTAATACAATGTATATACAAATAATATTTATTAATATGTATATATGTAAATTCTATAATATAATTTCTGTAATTATAATTTATATTGATATATTATAATTAAAATAATTAAATTTAGAAATTAAAAAATAGCATTTTAATTTTGTATGATTAATATAATGTATAAGTATATGTATGTATGTATTTTTTAAAATATAAATACTTATGAATACACATTTTGTTAATTTTATAATTTTATTCTTAATTATATTTTATATTTTATTAATTATAATTAAGAATATTACATTTACAAATTAAAAGAATTTAATTTTTAAATTTATATGGATTAATGTAGTCCCTAACTATATTACATATTTAGACAAATTTTTAAATATTTTTGAAATTTTAATTAAGAGTATGATTTTAGACATATTTTAAAATAATTTTTTAATAAGTAACCATTGTAGTAATTTATAATTAGCGTGTATAATTATGCTAGTAATCACAATTCTATAAAAGAAAAGTGTATATATTTTCATATTGTACAAAATACTATAAATATAATATATGTCTACATAAATAGATAAAAAGAGAAATTGATATTTTATTATTATATAGATATTTATAAATATTATATAATTTTTTTCTTTGCATGAAAAAACATTCTTATTTTAAAATTTTACATTGATATCTGAGTTTTATTTTGATATCTACTTTGGTGATATTTTAAACTTTGAGTAACACTTGTGTGAAACCGTCTTAGGGGTCTCAATCCGTAAGACGGACCAGATATTTGATTAATAGGTCAAATCTTTGACCTCGTTAATTAAAGATCCGACCCGTCTCACAGATTGAGACCATGAGACGGTCACACACAAGTTTTTGCCTTAAACTTTTGTTTGTTATTTTTTTTTGAAGATAAACTTTTGTTTGTTATCATAAATAGTACTCTATCTGTCCCATTTTACCTATCCTATTTACTATTCATTGGTCAAATCAACTCTTTCTTTATTGCTTATATATTCTTTAATAATTTTTTTTATTTTTAAATTTTTTTTGTGTTTAATAGTACTTTTAATGTAGTTTCTAAATATATATTAATTTTATATATTAATGGTAAACTTAATATTATGAAAAATTAGATTAAAAATAACCTCAATCAATCCTCGTTAAACGAATCAGACAACCAAAAGGGGACATAGGTAGTAATAGATATCTGGAAACCATTAAATTTTGTTTCTAAATATTTTCCAACACCCATAAATGAAGCACAATCAAAACATCTATAGATCATCATTTAAATAATAGGTCCACAATAGACTTTGTAGTTCAATATTTGTAGATCTATGATATGTTTTTAACTAATTTATTGAAAGTTTATTTCTTTTAGTTCTGTTATCTCTTATTCTTCTTCATTTTAAATTAATAGATCTCGATATCATGCATCATTATTAAATATGTGAATTTCAATTAATTTAATAACATTATATTTTTTTCAAACTCCGCAAATGTAAATTAGTTTAATTAGTTCACTTTTGTGTTAGTTTTTCTTCAGTTTTGTTATTAACGAATTTTTTTTTGTTTTGGGCTCATAATATTTAAATAATTCCTATTATAAAATTTGTTTGCAACATTTGTACTAAAAACTTTTAAACTAATGCAATAATACTTATATTTGTTATTAGTAAAATGCTAAAATCATAATAATAATGATATATTTTACTTTTCACATTTTTAAACTTTGAAAACCAACATCATTTATGTAGGAACAAATTTATATATAGTAGTAATAATATTCTAGTTATTTTTAAAAGTTAGATAAAGTAAACACATTGATCGACATACAACAATTTTTTTTAGATGAACTTTTGACATGCAATAATGATTCAATATATGTATATATGTATCATATTTATTATTTTCTCATTTTAGCAATGTGTGTGTGTGTGTGTGAGAATATGAAGAAAAAAATATACAAAATAGCAATGAGATTGTACTTGATATATTTTAATTTTTACTTTGTAACAAAGTTCCCAATATGTGCATGGAAAGATTAAAAAATTATTTCAGTTAAAGTAATATATATATATATATTCTAATCAAATTAAATTATTTTAATTTTGCCAAGCACCTTGTGCTCAAATGGCATGTAGTGGCCTCCCTCAAATGAAAGGTCATGTGTTGAGAAAAGTATAGATGAACAGATACTACAATGTAATAGGGTCAGTTATATTCAAAAAAAAATATTTTAATTTTAACAATTATAATTAAACTTCAAAAAATAAAACAAATGAAATTTAAAATATCTATAATACAAAAATACTAATTGAATAGAAGATATCAATTTTATGTTATTATAATAAATTAAATTTGACATATCTATTTTGATTTATAATTTTTTTTATTTCAATAGAATATATATTTTTAGTTTTTATAAATTCTATTAACATTAAATTATCATATTATTATTTAATGACTTTAAAAAAGATAGAGATCTATATATATAGCAATATAATGATCGAAAATATAATTAAAAATAACAATTATATTTATTTTTGTTTTATTTTGTACCAAAGTTTACTTTTATGCGTATGAAACATTTGAAAAAGAATTATTTCAATTGTTGTATGTTATTAGATTGCTTTAATATAATTGTATGTTAATTAAATACATTAAAATAAAAATATCAATATAGGTGTTATTTAAAATTTTTTAATTAGAACTTTTTATTAATGATATATTTTTATATATTACTTTTATATGTATATAAAAAACTGAAATTAAGTTGAAAAAGAATATATATACTGAGTATTAGTTTAGTGTACCTTAAAAGTAGACCATGATTCATGGTATAAAAAATATTTATGCATCCATTACTATAAATTAAATTAACATATATAGCATTTATTATTATTTAACCTACAAACACTATTGATTTTAAAAACAGAAGTATTTTCTTCGAATGGACGGGAAAACAACACTTCTGTTTTAATATATATTATTATGTAAGTCTACGTTAATTTTAATTATATATTGCAATTGCAATTGTATTGTAAAAAAATCAATCTACAACATTTAAAAAATGAACTAATATTATATTAAAAATGAATATAATATAGTGATTTAATATAATTATATGTTAATTTAATACTTTAAAATAAAAATATCAATATAGGTGTTATTTAAAATTTTTTTAAGTAAAACTTTTTAATGATATATTTTTTATATATTAATTTTATTTGTATATAAAAAAAACTGAACTTAAGTTGAAAAAGAATATACAGAGTATTAGTTTAGTGTACATTAAAAGTAGACCATGATTCATGGTATGATAAATGTTTTAGATAATTATTACTATAAATTAAATTAACATATATAACATTTTTGTATTTATTTGATTGTTGGAATTTTTAAATACTATAATATACATCATATACTAATTTGATTGTTGAAATTTTGTTTTTGAATATTATCATAAAAGGAATTTAATTACGTGCATTAACATAATATAGTAATATTTTTTTAATACTATAAATATACATCATATAGTAATTTGATTGTTAGAATCTTTATTTTTTTAATATTATCATGGCAGTAATTTAATTGCGTACATTAACATAATATAGTAATATTTTTTTTGAATACTAAAATATACATCAGAGTATAAGGAATACTATAATAGATGTCTGAAATATAATTAAAATAAATGTAATTTGAATGCTATATGTTTCATTAATAAATAAGGAATCCAAGAATGGAATTGAATAAAGAATGGAATCATAATTTGAATATTTTGTCAATTTTAACCATAAATAAGGAATGATAAGGAAGGCTAGAATTTCTGATAAGGAATTATTATATATTATTATGTTGACCGATTTCAAAAATTTTGGACTAAAATGAGCGGGAAAGCTAGCACTTCTGTTTTAATATATATATATAGAAATCGTAGGGAACAATTAAACATAGACTTTCATTGGTCTTCTTGGCTTCTTGCAATGGACAACCATAAACCCTAACTTATACTCTCCGCAAATTTACCTTGCTTAAATATGTCCATAATTCTACCCAATTTCTTTAGGCTGTTGAAAAACTCATTTTCCACTGCTTGCAACAAATGGGTCATCAAATTTCATATTACAATACTATCAACATTCCCTGCAATTAAAATGACATTTTCTACTTTGACTTCATGGGAATCCCTGATCCCCACTCAAACATGGAAAGGAATAGAGATACCCCTACCCTAATGTCATGTTAAGAAACGAATATTAAGTAATGATTTTAACAGGAAAACTTTTTTTTTCATAAAATTTAAATAATAAACATGATTAATTGAAATCAGCTAATGCACTCTAGTTCTCAATTTTAAATGGAAACATTTTCTCATTTTTGACGAGCATCGCAATCCACCAATTGTTCAACATGCTAAATTAAAGCAGCAGCAACAACAATAATAACAAAAGAGCCCAGCCAAATTGGTCATTGGCTTGGTAACTAAAATGCTATAAATTAGACTTCCAACTAGAGTGTTGGCCTCTTATCGATTAGAGTTACAAATCGAAGTTTACCCTCAAGTGATGAATGTGATTTTTCTCTCTATCATCAAAAATAAATAAATAAAATAGAACTTAATGCTACGTACCTCACTAGTAGTGCTCCAAGGTGATGATGACATAGCATTTTCTTTATATTATTTTAAAACACTAAGAAAGTAAGAAGCAACATAGCATATCTCATATGCATTTATATGAATGTATATGCACAAGTACATCTCAATTTCTCCTTAAATTATTGAGCAGCTTAGTAGTGTGCTTATGGACATGTTTGGTTATTGGCGGATTCACCAATTTTGACATTTTGACCAAGGTCAAAACGCCAAAAAAAAAACATTTAGTTAGCCAGTGGTTTGGAGCAATCGGATTGCTCGAAAATTATATTTTCCCCAAAACGCCATTACTTCTACTAAAATAAAATAGAAGGAAAAAAAAAACTGAGAAGTCTTTAATGCTTCTTAAATAAGAGCCTATCGGCTTCTCAAATCTCAAAGAAACGCATGCATTCACTTTTGGAAGAGGGCCTCAAGTGCTCCTCTTTCAAATGTTTTCGATGTCTTTGTCTTTTTTTCTCTTTTTTTTTTAATTTTGTTATATATTTGTTTTATTTTGTTTTGTATTATTATTATTATTATTGTTGTTGTTGTTGTTATTGTGATTATTGTTGTAATTGTTATTGTAAATTTTATTTTATTATTACATGATGATGATGATGATGATGAATGTCCTTTTAGGTCATTTTACATGTCAACCGCTAATCTAAACAACTAATTTTACCAAACATCTTTTTACAAACCACTAATACAATCCGCTGGTCAAATCCGCTAATACAATTTGTTATTTGATAACTGCTAACACATTCCGCTACCGCTAACCGCTGATAACCAAAAAAGCCATATATATGTTGTGTCAATTATGCTTTTTTCTTTTCAGTTTTGTGTTTTAAGCTGGGATGTTGCAGCCAGCAGCTCCACCACCACCACCCATAGTGGTGGCGTGCTAATTCTATTTAATTATTTTTATGCATATATGTGTTGCGTTTTGTTAGGAAATACTGGTAATGGTAACAATGTCGCAAGCTTTGTTGTTACTATAGGCTGGAGTTTTAAGAAAATGTAAGGGATAGGAATATGGCGTTCTGTGACGTGTCAGTAGAGACACTGCCTTAAAAGCATTTATCGACCAGGGAATCGAATGCTCTCGGATGGCAAACACATAACCTAGTACGTACTACTCAGACTAGCACGAACTGCTCACTGCTCAGAGTATTATGAACGAGGAAGAAGATGGAAAATTATGTGTTTAGTATGCAAGGCAAGGGCTGATTATATACTGACAGTGACAGATACAAAGCTCTTCCTATGCCAGCCACACAACGTGCGGAAGAATAGCAGCTGGAATGAAGAAACATGGACACGTTTTGATGTATTTGAATGGAGGTGCGGACAAGGTAAAAGCTTATCCACAAAATTAGGGAATGAAAAAATAAATGCAGTCCAAAAAGACACACAACACCATGCATGCCTTTCATATTTAAATGTTTCCCAACAATATGTACTCTCCTAGGTCACCAAAATTAAAGTTTGAGACCTATAATACGTCCATGTGTTTTATGTACAACATTATAACGTTTTCATATATGTACAGACATGTACATATTTTGTGTGAGGAATGATGAGTCTTTTAATTAGTTTAGACTTCATAAATTTGGATTCCATACTTAAGGGTCCACCACCACTTGAGACACGTCGAGGAGATAAATGCAAAGATATTCTCTAAATACTTGTACATTATTGCACACAACAAGAAATTTCATAAGATAGATTGCAAATTAAAGTAGATGTAATTTCAAAAGCTTTTCTATGTAAACTTCAATATTCTAAATAACATAACAATAACAATGACAATATATTTAATTATATAATATATATTAAGATAAGTTGTTATACTATAATTAAACAAACAAAAAAATTTTGAGGTCGAAGAAAGGGAGAGATTCGAACCCATGACCTTTTGCATGACTCTGATACCAAATTAAAACATGTGCTCCATCTCAACTAAAAGCCTAAGCTAATAGTTGGACTGCACATATTATATTTATCATCACACCATGAAACTAAAAAGAAATATTATAATTATCCTATTAGTTTATTTATTTTGAAATTATGTTTTCTTAAAAATGAAATCTTATTCCCTACTACCTATCTTATAATATTATAAAATGTGAAGTATATGTTCCTTTTATTTAACATGGGTGTCACATGCTTAAACACTAATTTGTATTTTTTAAAATTTCTATTAATCCAACCATTTCATTATTTTTATATATAGTTTATTAACTATTAATTGTCATCCAGGTTCAACCAATAATACAAACTAATTTGAAACTAAAAAATGTTTTTTATCCCTCCTATATTTCCTCTCCTGATGTGGCTTATAATCATTGAGTGCTCATATTATGCTAACAAACCATTAATCAAAAAAAAAATTAAATCAATCAAATGATGCTAAGTCAGTAGGGGAAACAAATTAGAATTGTATAGCATTACTCTGGCAAATTATAATGTGCACCGTGGTGCACATAGCATACAATATGCACCACGTACCTAAACGACGTCGTTTTGAGTATTGTAGATTAATCGTCCGTTTTTTTTTGGAAATCACGTTTCCCGTTTCAGCCGGTCTCTGTATTTATGTTAATATT
>NXFB01000347.1:35391-52678 GCA_002525835.2 Ipomoea batatas | reverse complement strand
CATATATATGTACACATATATATATACACACACACACATATATATATATATATATATTTATATTTATATATACTATGAGAAGAAACGGAAGGGGATCAGAGGCACAGGTGGGAGGATGAGACGGTGGTGACTGGAGTAGAGGTGGCTATGTTGTCAGCGGTGGAAGGCGGAGCTGCTACGGTGGTGGGAGGTGAAGGGGAAAGGTAGTGGGGGGCGGAGGTGCGGTGAGGATGGAAGGGGCTGCCGGAAGAAAAAAAGAAAGACAAAGACAAAAGAAGAAGGGAAAGATGGCGGGTGACGAGGAGGAAAGAGGGCAGGCGTCGCCTCCGCTAAGCAAGCGGAGGCTGCTATCGCCGGAAAAAATAAAGGAAGGCTGGAGAGGAAGAAGAAACTAGAGAGAAGGAGAAGAAAAATTAGAGAGGTAAATACAATAATTTAACAATAAATAAAATAAATTAAAATTAGAGAAGGAGCAGAAAAATTTATTGTTAAATTATTGTATTTAACGTTGTATACGTAACAACGTTAAATACACTAATTTAACAATAAATTAAATAATAATTAAAATTAAAATAAATTAAAATTTTAAAATAAATCAGTTACATCACAAAAAAAAACATTAACCAAAACTCTCTCTCTCCACACACACACACACACACACACAATAGGAATTAACAAAACAAAACAAAAAAAAAAAGAAAAGAAAAAAGAAAGAAAGTCACATATAGCAGCGACAACAAAAAAAAGTCAGGTTAGGCAGCTTTTCTACCAAATTTAGCAAGCTTGCTATCCACATGGACAAGCAAAAGTAAATGAAAATTAATATTTAAAATCCACATAGATTAGAAAGGGATGATAATTGATGGGTTGAGACCAACCTAATCTCCTTTCTTATTTTCTTTCCCATCATTCACCCTGGGCCCTACTCTTCCACAATCCTACACATCATCTATTATTTTATTCATTTTCTATAATTAATAATTTCAACTTTAAAATTATAATTTCAATTTTAAATAAATTGATCACCTTGTGGTCAAGTGGCATGTAGTGACTCTCCCAAATAGGAGGTTAGGAGATCAAAGCGGTATTGACTCTTTGTGCTTAAACAGGTTGAGAAAAATTATCATAGTTTATTTAAGAAGGTTAATTTAATTATTTAGACTGCAAGATGGCATGAATGAAGCATTTACATATGGCATTAATTTTAACAGATTATGGAGTCTTCATGAGATTAGTTTGAGATGGGTATTTCTCCTTGATTTGAGGAAAACTTACAGATTAGTTTGAGATGAGTGGTTCTCCTTATCTTTAGGAAATCTTACATATTATTTTTCAGATATGATATATCTAAATATCTCTCTATATAAAGATGGTGTGAAATGCCATAGTTGAACAAGGAATTGCAATACTTTAAGTCTACATATTATTCAAAGTGATTTATTCTATTATTGTTCATCTCAGTTTTATTTTGAAAGGTGTTCAAAGGTTGTCCAGTGAATGAAAAATTCTTGTTGAATACATGGTTACATTTGTTGAAGATTGAAGTGAGAATTGGCTTGCAACATATAGCTCAAGAATATGATAAAGACTGAGTTGATATGAAAGATTAGACCATAGTGTGTATGGATAAATATGTTCACTCCTCTTGTAATATTGGTGATCAACTGGTCATCTATGTCTAAAACAGAGCTTAACAAAGATAATCAATTTGATTAAAATCGAAGTAGGAACGAGTTAGGATTTTCCCTACATTCAAGACTCATGAATTTAACAATCGGTATCAGAGTCCAGGAGACTTAATTTATTAGTCCAAATATTTGGGTGTTTCGTGTTTCTTGAACTCATGAACTCATCTTATGCATGTGCTTTTAGTGGTTTTATTTATTCTGCTTTTTTTTTTTTGTGTGCTTACCTATTGTTGAGTGTTTCAAGATCAATAAACACAGGTCACCGAAATTAACAGGTGCTAACTATACTGAAAAACTCGCACTAAAATGTATCTCAAGTCCCAAGGTGAAAGACTATGGAGATTCATGCTAACTGGATGAGTGCATCCCACCAGGGCTGGTACAGTAGAAAATGATCAACCTGTGCCAAAGCCTGAAATTGAATGGGCAGAAGTCGAAATTACGTTGGCTAAATACAACAACAAAGCATTGGATACAATCTTTTCATTGATGCATGAGGATCAATTCACACTTATTGTTAGCCGTGACTCTGCAAAAGAGGCATGGGAAATACTGGAAATCACTTATGAAGGTACAAGTTCGGTGAAACAGTCAAAATTGAAGTTGATCCAGACTGATTTTAAACAACTTAGAATGAAGGAAGACGAATCCATAGTAGACTTTCATGCACGAGTTCAGGAGCTTGCAAATCGCGCCATAGTCCTTGGTGAACCATTCCCCTAGCCTAAATTGGTAAAGAATATTCTTAGGTCTTTACCTCAACAGTTCAGAATAAAGGTAATAGCCATCCAAGAGCATGCTGGTTGGGAAGATAAATCTGTGGCTTAGCTAATGGGAACTTACAAACCTACGAAATGGAGATGTTGTCAGATCACAACAAAAAGGGGAAAAATATTGCATTTGCTACTAAAGAAAATAATTATGAGTTAGAGTTGGATGAGACTAATGATGATTCTGTTGTTTCACTAACCAAACAATTTTCTAAATTTTTGAAATTGGTGAAACAAAGGAATAACTCACATGGAGGCAAACCACAAAATCGAAAAGGGACAAATTCAAGTTCATCAAAAAGCTCATCAAAAATTGGTTCTTCAAATTACAATAGAGGCTCATCTTTAAGATTTTCAAAGTCAAAAGAAAAGTCCAACAGCAAAGGGATTTTTTGATATAAATGTGAAAGATACGGGTATGTTCAAGCCAAGTGTCCTACGTATTTAAGGAAGGAAAAGTTCATGATTGCATTAACATGGACTGATGATGAACTTGAGTCAAAACCATTTGAATCTGACACAAAAGATATTTTAGGGAATTCCGTTACATTCACAGTTGTGGCTGTTGTTGATTCAGAATCAGGAGGTGTGAAGTATACATCAGCCGAAGAGAGAGAGCTACCAACTCCCTCGTTTAAACAAGAGTATAAGAAATTGTACTTAAAATGGGAGATTTTGTTAACATTTAATTGTACATTATCTAGCCAGGTTAAATTGTTAGAAAATGCTCAAAAAGTTTACAAAAATCAAGTCTCTGATAGAGACATACTAATAAAAGTTGGACTAGATCGTTAATACAAGCTTAAACAAGAGTTGAAAATGCCAAAGCGGCGAATAAAGATGATGGACAATACATCCACTCTGGACCAAATACTCGATTCTAGAAGGAAGTATACGACAACTTTCAATTTGGGATTTGCTGTAGACAAAAATAACAGCAACATCGTCTTTGTCAAAGCTAATATTGTTGACTCAGATATACTATAATTGAAAAGTACATTCACAAACATATGGCACCATTTGTAAAGAAATTTTGGGTCAATAAAGCAGATTTTGTATCTTATTTAATTCTAAAAGAATCTCAAGGGAGGCAAAATGGGATTCGGGAACTAATGGAGGATATGAAGAATCTGAAAATTCGATGATTACGGATTGCAATATAGAATAATAGGCATCTCTAAAATTTAAGAAATTGTGTTTTATCTAATAATAAAATGTGTTAATGTTTCATAAACAACGATGCTATTTGAAGTCAAGTTTTAGTTTTGAATTCAAGTTATTGCAATCTTGGAAGCGAAAAAAGAAAAAATCATCAATATCAAGGGACGTCGGTAACCTCCTTTATCAATATTCTACTGTTGAAATTTCTTCTATGTCTGAATCTAAAATTGATATTCCTTTTATGTCTTCTATATTTGTTTCTACGTGTTCTTTGTTTGGTCCGGTCATGACCGCGTCTGCTATTGTTTGTGTGCCCTCTATGCTTAACGTTATAAGTTATGTGCTTATATTCGTTTTACCTAAATGTGCTTACTATTTGTATATGTTTTATTTATTGATCTTCCTGAATTTGTGTCTATTAGTGTTTCTGAGTTACTTGTTGAGTTGTTTGCAAGTTGTCTGCGACTAGTTTTGGGTCTTCATTTCTATTCCACTTGTGCAGGTTCCTATGGCAAAAGATTCCAGTAAAAGACAAAGAAATTGCATTGGAATATGTGGAAATTTAGAAAACAAATTGGCAGATCTATTAACCAAACCAAGATTCGAAACTCTCTAGGCTCCACTTAGAATCTGCAAATTAAATTAAAATTCTTTTACAATTGAGAATAACAGGTACGCTAATTTATTGGTTATATTATTTGGTATTTCTAATAAAGTCCGTTATTATTTCAGCAACATGATTATTTATTCATCTACCAAAGGAATTTTAAGTTTTTGAGAAGTATAATCCTTGTTTAACCATAACTCCTATTAAATTGCTAATTCTATCCTTTCAAACTCTTTCAATTTATTTCAAATTCAAATTTATTATTAAAAGAATGTGTTTTTTTTTGTCATGACCTTCCCTCTCTCTTTATTTAAACAAAACAAAAGTTTTAGAGCCAATTACCAAAATGGTCCCTCAACTATGTTGATTTCACCAATTTAGTCCTACTCATTTTGACTTGGCTAATAGCATCCTTCGACTATCAAAATTTTAACCATTTTAGTCTTCCGGTGACTTAGACGGCATACGTCCGACGAGTGTAAGGCTAGGATGGTAAATTCAATATATTTCCCGCTTCTTCTTTCACCGCAACATATCGTTTAGTCAAAATCCCCAAAACGTCGTCAACCTAAACCCTGAAATTCAAAGGTGCATTCGAAGCTCTGGAAATCAAAAGCAAAAGAATTACAACTCTACCTTGGAAGCAACATACGCATGGCGAATGATGGTGGAAGCGGAAATGGAACAAGTAGTTATGCTTTTTTAGAGTTGCCTTTATTGTACTGTGAACTGAGAGTTGTTTTATTGTACTCTATTTTGAATGGGGACCATGTGCCTATGAATTTCTCTAGTTGTTTATCAATTTCACATGTCTTGTAATTGATGTATGAGTATTTGAAAGCTATGTTTGCCTGCTTGTACTGTTGTATGCAATATATAATGGATGGGGACCACTCTACATAAAAGGGGAGCACTGTGTGCGTAAATGGGGACCAAATTGTAAATAAATGGGGACTAGTGTGCTTTGTTGTAGTCAGATGCTTTATTGTAGTCGTATGGGAACCATGTGCTTTTAATTTTATTGTATTATAATTTGAGAAGTTGCTGTCAGTGACTAGTATTAAAGTGGTCTAGCTGCTTCGTTTTTACTGTTTTTGTTGTGTATTTATTATATTATATGTAGGTTGTTATACATTCACATTAAAACTAAGGCATGGAGGTTATATAGAACAAAGCTTGCTTCCAAAATATGTGGCCGGGAAAGTACAAATATTTAAAAGCATAGATGTAGATGAATGGGGTTTCATAACATTGCAAGAAAAGTACCATGAATTGGGATATAGTAAGAATGATGTCATTAGTTTTTTTACAGTGAATAGCACAACTTTAGTGGAGTTAGTAGATGACTTTCAGACTTGTTGCTTGGAAAATTATGTGGTTAGACCTGAAGAAGTAGAGGGTTGGACTATTAGGGCAGCTATTGGTGGGGATGAAGAGGAATTTGAGATAAGTGATGAAGAGTATGATGAGGCCAGTATTGATGGTAGTGATTTTGAAGATGACTTATAATTTGATAAATTCATTGATGCTAATGTTGAGTATGGAGGGGTTGGGGCTGGGGTTGGAAGTAATAATAAAGAAACTGAAGAAAGGAGACAAGAATGTATTGTGGGTGAAAATGTGGACTTATATGATGATAGGGAAATTATGGACAGTGATAATGAAGTCCAAGAAGATATGTGCCAGGCAGGTAGGCCTAGAGGTCAGAATAATACTCTAGCCTTATGGATTGGTATGACCTTTACAAATAAAAAAACAATTTAAAGAAGCAGTTATGGAGTACGCAATAAGAAATGGGAAAGAGTTGAAGTACATAGAGAGTTGTAGTAGTTTGTAGTCATGAAAGTTGCAATTGGAAGATCACATTAAAAAGAGTGGAGGATGAGTTCTGTTTGAGGGTACATAGTTTCAATGATAACCATGAAAGTTGCACATGGAGTGAGAAGAATAGACTAGTAACTTTTTCAAAAGTAGCAAATAAGGTAGAAGAAAGAACTTAAAGACAATTCAAAAATGACAATGCATGAGTTCAGGAAAAAGATTTGGACTACAGAGCTTTACAATTTAAGTAAGAGACAAACCTATAAGGCAATGACCTTTGCTAAGAGAGATATTAAAGGAGAAGCTGAAGAGAACTTCAAAAAAATATGGTGTTACTGTGCTGAAATCCAGAAAACAAATCCAACTTCAACTTGTCTTGTTAAGTTAAGTGATGATGTGATTGATGGAAGAAAGAAAAGACTGATCAGACTATGCATGTGTTGGGCAGCTTGTAAGGAAGGTTTCAAGTTTTGTAGGCCCATCATTGGGGTGGATGGTTGTAATCTCAAGGGGAGAGCAGGTATGTTACTGACAACAATTTCAATTGATGGTAATGACAGAATATTTCCAATTGCATATGTTTTTGTAGAAGGTGAGACTAAATATAGTTTGTGTCTTGAGTTATTGAAGAGAGACCTGCAAATTAATGAATGCAATCAAGAGAATCTAACATTTATGTCAGATAAGCAAAAGGGTTTGATACCAGCTTTTCATGAAGTTTTTCCTAGGGCAAATCACATATTCTATGTTAGGCATTTACAAGGCAATATGAAGGTGTCAGGTTTTATTGGACAACCAATTAAGGATGCATTGTGGAAAACTACTAGAGTAACCACAGTGAATACCTTTACAGCTGCAATGACAGAGTTAAAGAAACTTGATGTGAAAGCCTTTGAGTGGTTGGCAGATAAACATCCAGCAGAATGGTCTAGGTCACACTTCAATACTAGGGTTCATTCAAATATGCTAGTGAATAACATTTGTGAAAGTTTCAACTCCATGATCCTAGAAGCAAGAGAGAATCCTTTAATCAATTGCTTAGAGATATTAAGAAAACAAGTCATTGTTAGGATATTTGAATGTAAGAATAAGGAGTCAAAATGGACTGGACCCATTTGTCCTAATAGTCTAATACTATTGAGAATATAAGTGTTATAGAGAAACAAGCTGGGGCATTTTGGTGTTATCAAAGCAGTGAAACTTTGTTTGAAGTAGCAGAGCCAATTGATCAGCATCAAGTTGATTTGGGAAGACAAAGTTGCTCTTGTAGAAAGTGGGAACTAACAAGGATCCCTTGTAGACATGCAGTGTCTGCAATTTGGGTGAAGTATGGCAAAACACAAGTCTATGATTATGTGCATCCATGTTATTCAATCCAATATTATAACAAAGCTTATGAAGGTTGTATACATCTTTTAGTTGGACCTGATGAATGGCCTGTCAGTGAAAGAGAGCCACCATTGCCACCCTTATACAAAACAACAGTTGGGAGGCCTAAGAAGTTGAGGAAGAGATCTGCAGGAGAGATGAAAAATGATAAAGCTACACAGAAAAAAAAAGTTGGCAAAGAACCTATCAAGCTAACTAAAGATGGTGTGCATGTTTCTAGGAGTTTTGTGAGGCTTCATTGTACACTATGCAAGCAAAGCAGTCTATAATAGCAGGACTTGTTCTTTGACAAAGAAAAAGCATGTAACCTTGACCTATATGTTTTACTAGTATGTGATTTATATTCCAGAACTAATTATTGGCATATTTTTCACATTTCCACAGAATACTGAGTTTGAGAATGAAGATGTTAATGAAGTTGGCAATTTAGGTAATATTTGTTTTCATTGCTTATTTTTTTACATCAACTTGCTTATGCTTAATAGTTTTTTTTCCATGTAGATGAGATACAAATGAATACTGAATTTGGGAATGAAGCTGTGAATGGAGTTGAACAGAATGAAAGAAGTAATTTAGGTATTAATTGTTTTATTTGGAGCATTTCTATTGCTTATTTCTGTTGCTTATTTTGTTTTTAAACGTAGTTGAGATACAAATCAATATTGAAGGTGAGAATGAAGTTATGAATGGATTTGAAGCTGGTCTTGAAGGTCAGACTGGAAATGAAGCTGGGAATGAACCTGTGAATGGACTTGAAGGTCTGACTGGAAATGAAGTTGGGAATGAACCTGTGAATTGAGGTCTAAATGGAAGTGATGGTAGCCATGAAGTTGTGAATGAAATTTATGGTGGTCTTAATGGTCTGAATGAAGTTCAAGAGGATGAATGCAGCAATTTAGGTAATAACAGTCCAATACTTTGGTTAATAAAGTCCAGTACTTTGGTTAATATAACTACTTGTCTTGTTGCTTCATTTTTTAATGTAGATGGTCCATTGTTGGAGACATGGGATGCAATTCAAATCCCATGAGAGGTTTTTGAAAACACAAACGAGTCACCTTGTCATAACACACAGACAGAGGAGGAAACATCATGTGGCAATACTAAAGAACAATGACTACAAGTTAATGACCATGGAGTCATAGCCTTGGACCCCCTCCAAAAAAGAAGAAAAAAAGGTTAGGGAAGAAAGTTAGACTGAGGCAGTGTCTGAGAAGGGAACAAGAAAGAAGAAATCATGGGGGTTAACATCTACTAGATCTCAAGTCACCAGGAAGTATGCAACTAGATCTAGGTTCAAGACAAAGTTCAATGGAAACTGTAAGGAGCCAATAGAAATTGATTAATGTGGTAGATTATGTTTTGGTGATAAAAACATGTGGTATCTCTTGCATTTTGTATGCTATGAAGTTGTGAACTAGTAAACAGGTTTTTGTAATGCCAAAAAACTACTCTTTATTGTGATTATGTTTTTGTAATGATCAATTGGCATTTCTTTGTCACTTGTGAGCTCTTTCAGGCAAGCATTGTTTACACCATACCAACCATTTCATTCATTACAGTAAAATTAATGCCATTACTGGCAAGCACTAAATAAACCATACCAACAATTTCACTCATTAAACCTTATACATGATAGCATTTTTAGCAAACTGTATATAAAACATAAGTATTCATTTCATTCAACAAACCTTACAACATTTTAACAAGATATCAAGGCAACATTTTAACCCTATTTTCCATAACTTCAACACTTGATACAGAACACAAAAAAAAAAAAAAAAAAAACACACACACACACACACACATTGCCAGCACTAATATTATTGTCCAACCAAGACTACTTTAACAGTAAACATCCAATTAACACTTGATTTGCCAATATTCATGCCAGTATTGCCAACTCCTCTTATCTTCCTTCTTAATGTCTCAATTTCTTTTTCACTTCGTTTTATTATTCTTAATAGTCCTAGGATGATTTTCTTCGACCTTGACCACATTGGAGGATCGAACCATTTAATAAATCCACATCCAAATACACCGCCCTGTACATAAATTTGACAAAATTGACAAATTTTCAGATTCGAAATTTAATAAAATTGACTCCTTTTTTTCACACTATCATGGTTTAAAAAAACTTACATTTGAACGTGAGCGTTCCCAATATCTTCTCCCCTGATTATCATTTGTCCATGAAGTTTTCAGATTCAACACTTGCCCACAATTGCAATAAAGAACTGATATGAACTCACCATAATGATGCACTGCATGGCTTGATTGTTGGGAAGAAGACGACCTATCACCCATGTTAGTCACGAAGAAGCAGCTTGGTTGCTCTGCGACGTGGAGACGATCGGAGATGGAGAGAGGATCAAAGAGCTACCTTCGTTATTTGGTGTTCATGATGTATGACTTACAGCATGTTTGGTTCACGGAATCGATTTGGAGGGAATAGGAATGTTATTCTATTAGGAATGGAATAAGTAAGTAATAGAATAAGAATTGTATTCTATTGTTTGGTTCGCTGAAGAAATAGACTTTAGGAATGTTTGGTTGGTTAAATGAATAGAAATGGAATATATATTTAAAAACATAAATACCCTTATACAAATATTATCATCATCATCACCACCACCACCACCACCACCACCATCATCATCATCATCATCATTATTACATAAGATTTTTATTTAATATTATTCTATAGCAATTACAATATTAATAAAATGATCTATAAATTATGAAATAAAATATTCATATAAATAACAAAAATTTTTAAAGAACATTTAATAATATTTAGACGAAGAGATTATGAAGTCTTTAGGAAGTTGGTTTGAGATGTGTGTATCTCCTTATTTCAAGGAGTCTTCTTGCAACAAATGAGCATATATTCAAGGGGGGGGGGGGTCTGGTGATAGCTATTACCCTTGCAAGGGTAATAGCTCATTCCAAGAACATTGTTCCTGGGAATACAAAGCATTACCAAACAAAGGAATAGGCCTATCCCGGGAATGCTATGCCATTCTAGGCCTATTCCGCGAACCAGACATGTGGTTAGGGATTTATAACAGAGCATACGGCTAGTGATACAAGACCCAGGCGGTGCTACATTGAAGTACCAATAATATCCCTCAAAATATGCCGTCTAAGTCACCGGAGGACTAAAGTGGTTAAAATTTTGATAGTCTAAGGATGCTATTAGCCAAGTCAAAATGAGTAGGACCAAATTGGTGAAATTGACATAGTCGAGAGACCATTTTGGTAATTTCCTCAAAGTTTTATCTCAAAACTAAACATAAACGCCATCTGTTTCCCCTCATCGCCTTTGCTCATCATATTTGTAAGAAAAATACTACTTGTACTCTCAAATTCTACTCCCAACATTTACTCTCTCTCTCTCTCAATTTTTGGATGTAAACAACTTTTCCTGGACTCACAAGATGAAAATATCCTATCCATACTTACCATATCAAGGATTACAATTGATGGAGTAGAATTTGAGAGTCCACATATTATATATAACTCTATTTGTAATTCATTTACTAATTGATGTGGTACACTCTTGTGAGAACTGCTACCTAGGAAAGAACAAGGAACTAATTCGAGCCATCCATCTTGTAAGATCAAATGATCATAAACATTTTTTTAAAATAATACAAGAGTATTTTTGTAAATAACTCAAACTTTGAATTACAAGTAACGTGTGTTTAAAGTGCAAGTAATAGGTGCAAGTGTGCAAGTAACATTACTTAAAAATGTAACCTTTTACAATATATATTGAAGTAATTTACATTTCACATTCACATTCGGTGCAACTAATGATGACGTTTGTTGCATTTAATATTGTTGCTTAGGTGTACTTTATATTGTTGCACTTTAGTTGTTAAGTTTACTCCATAGTTCTAAAGACCCTGTGGTCAAGCGGCATAGCTGTGGCTCTCCCAAATGGGAGGTCACATGTTTGAATCCTAGTGGGAACGTATAGACAAACACTACATTGTAACAGAGTCAGTAGTACTCAAATTGATTAGTTTCTAGTTGGGAGAGCGTGTCAATTTTCAATTTTATAGATATTACAATAATTATAAAATTGACATTTATTTTTAAAANNNNTTTTTAATAGTTGTACTTCTGCTGAAATTATCTTTCAATTATCAGGGTTCATAGTATTATAAGAACAAACACTTGTATTTAACAAAAACATTTAAATGCTAGGAATCGTATCTTACCATTACTTGTTGAGCCTTTTTGCAGATAAACTCTTTTGTTTTCTTACTTTTGTGTGTTGCTTGGAATAACACTGCATGCGAGGGCTCTTCTCCAAGTTTTTCTTTCTATCCAAGAACAACAAGCCACATATTAAATGTCATTGTTTAACTATAAACTGTATTTAACTAGTAGTAAATGACTTACCAATCTTCTCCTATGCTCAGTAATAGGGATTGAACCTCCAGTGTGAAGTGACGGTCCTAATCCCCCACAATCTGAATTTCTATTTCTGTTATTCTTCTCAACAGTCTTTTTAAATTTCTCCGTATTCCAAATGCTGCGGTATTGAGCCAAAACCTGATCAGTCATCCAATTTGGTTGTGCTTTACCTTTTGCCAACTTTTTGCGAACTTGCGACAACGTGTCTGATAGTCTTCTTGCAGCCTTTTTGTGAAATAAATTCTGAATATTTGTCTCATCTTCAGGATTCCACTTATACAATTTCTTTAATAAAATTAAAACAAATCAAATTGTAATTAGTAAAGGAATATTAGCAGTTCTCTATAGCAATTATAAAGTAATTATAAAGTAATGTACTAATATCAGTTATACAATAAATTACCCTGAATTCATTAAACCAGACGTCCTTCATATGCCTAGGAGCGTCATTGTATGATTTCACAGCATCAGGGAATATTCTAGTAACGCATTCGATAACATCTCTATTTGCACCCCATGGCTCAAACCTGTAACAAAGTATGAATGTTAGAGATAAAGGATAAACACATGACAATTATCAATATAAGACTTACGATTTGTTCCCAATGGGGAGTACTGTGGGCCTGCTTTTTGGTGAAGTTGGAGGTGATGGAACATTATTTGGTGATGCTGATATAGTGCGCTCCGAATCACTATTTCGACTGGACTGTGGGAAAGTATTTGATGGTTGGCTAGAGTTTTGGACATCATTTGCTAGACTTGGTTGATTTGTTTCGGAATTAGATTCTATTGGTGGTTGGGACATCAACCTTTTATTCTTTTGCTTTGCATTAGGCATTCTCTGCTTAAAATCCAAAGGGAGTTAGTGATGTCAAACAAATAATCAACATAAATGTAAGCTATATCAAATAGCCAATGTTCAGTTATGGCGATTTGCAGGTGGTGGAGCCTGTGTACCTGGCTGGCTGCTCAAAGATAAAGATTTCAATATATATATAGTCCTAACTGTTGCAGCTGCCCCACCACAAACTCCACCAATAATCACCTAAAACAAATGAAGTAAATTTAGGAGTGCAAAAATGAATATCTAAACCACCCAAGTCCTGTGGGTTGTAATTAGAAATGCAGCTGGTGAATTTTGCTTATACATATACGTTGATAATGAAGCTGAGATGAAACCAACTAAAGCATGTTATACATTCAAAATGCAAATGAATGAGATCTGGTGACTGATTAAGAATGACATGTAGCAATTTGCTATCTAGTTGGCTATGAACAACCACATACAATGCCTAATTAAAATGGTATTTAGACCCAAAGAAAAATAAAGAATTTAAAAGAAGAGAACATGAGGCTTATCATTGTATTTCAAAAAGTATATTCTGATGCAAAATTGATTGGCTGATTTAATTTTAATTAACCCAAGGCCTATACTGAAAGATTCTAGTATGCACACACAACTCAAAGCTAGCATAATTTGATTGAAGAAGCAACCAGTTTTTATTTAAAAAACCATGCAAATATCCTTTGAAAATAATCAATTATGCTCATGTAGAAATGATACAAGACTAGACATAGTTGGTTGAAGATTAAAGAGTTGAGATTTAAGTTTACAAGTTAGTATTGCCTTTCACTGCCAGTGCTTTGCAAATCCTCTTTTGGCCCACTCTCCTTTAAACCTCATGCAAGGTCAGAATTGTAGGAGTACGCTGGTTATGGAATAGGAAACCAAAAAGATGTAGAATATTTTGAAACATGCAGAAAAATATTATATCTACATACAAAAGGGATTATACTCAGTATAAAACTAAAAAGAATATTCTGAAACATGTAGAAAAATAGGATCAAAATAAATATTTTTCAAAGGCAACTCATTTACAAGAAGGCAAAATAAACAATTTTTTCCATAAACAATTTACAAAGAGACAGAATGTGCTTCAGTGCTTGTGTGCTTTGAATTCTAACAGTAGGGAGAACATGGCAGAGCAGATGGGAAATAAACTATTTTTTGCAACTATTTTTTCCATTTCCTAACAATATATTCACTTAACAAATAACAAGCCAGCTACAAACAAGCCACCAACAAAGAAATAAGAAATAAGAAAAGAAAATACCTCAACCCATTTTCTTATAACTCCCCAGCCAAATGCTCTAAGCAGTATTTTGTTTTCTACACAGTAAATGAACAAAACAAGTAATAGGGTAAATAGACATACAGATGAAGCAAGCATAATCGAAGAAGTATTATATTTGAGAGCATTCACTGGAAGCAAGGGAAACAGAGAACAGAGGATATACCTTTGGAGGTGTGAAGGAGGAAGGCCGGTGAGTCGGTGTTGCTGCTTGAGGGTCAAACGATGGTGCCTGTGGGTCCTGCGTTGCTACCAGTGCCGAGGGCGTGAAGGAGGAAGGCTGAGGATGAGAGATTGAAAGTGGAAAAATTTGGGGAGAGGTTAAGGAGTGAAGGATTGGCCAGTAAGAATGGAAGATTGGAGAGTGGAAACTGAGAATGGCGTGAGTAACTGAGTAAGAATGGGAGATTGGAGAGTGAAGAGTGGAGGGAGAATGAAAAAAGGGCGAAAATTTAGGGCAAAATTGATATGGCGCCAACTTTAATCATTTTGGTTGAAAATTTGGCAGAATTTTTTTTTTTTTTTGGGTTTTTTTGTAGGCATTAAGATTTTAGTTTATAAATTATACTAAAGAAATATTAAAATCATATAAATTTCAAATATAAATTAAAAATCACCCTCATCATTGTCGGATTCCTCATTATCATCTTCATCATCAATATCTCCACTATCCTCTTCTACAGAATCATCATTGTCATCTTCTTCAATTTCTTCACTATCCTCTTCGTCTGAATCTTCAGTTTGGACACCTTGATCGGACCATTGATTTTCGTTTTGAGGTAATTCCACTTCATTCATTTGTAATGGTTCGTGCACTAACTCTTGCACGTCATCTTGAACACTTTGATCACCTCCAAATGTAGGCAACGGTATGTTATCTTGTTGATATGTGTAGCTAGAGCTATAGGCATTGTCAATAGCTCCTCTAGGGCGTACATTCAACACTACCCACCAATTCATTTTCTCCCGTATACCCCGTGGGTATGGAATATAACACACCTGACATGCGCTTTGTGCAACGATAAAAGGATCATACTTCCTATATCGTTTATTGCAATTCACCTCAGCAATACCATATTCAGAATTGAATATTGACCCGATATTGGGTGTTGGGTCAAACCACTCACACTTGAAGAGAACAACTTTTTTAAGTGGGAGATTGGGGTATTCAACCTCAATAACCTCTTGCAATGTGCCAAAAAAATTTGATTCAAATTGTGCTAAACCTGTTCCCTTGATTGACACTCCGTAGTTAGAAGTCGACTTTCTACGACAATGTTCTTCAGTCTGAAACTTGAAACCATTGACGACATACCCAGTGTATGTGCTAACCTCTATTATCGGCCCAGATGCCAAATCAATGAGTGATTGGTTACACACATTATTCATTGGGCTATATACCTAATAATAAATATAAAGAAAATGTCATATAACAAAAAAATATAGATAATAATGAAACAAGAATGACAAAGCACATTAACTTCTTACATATTCTTTAAACCAATGTGCAATCAAACCAACATGTTTTATGACCATTCTTCAAATAAAATGATTTAGAATAATGAAGACAATAAGGACATGCTAGTTTTCCAGCTGTTTGCCATCCAGATAACATACCGTATGCAGGAAAGTCATTGATGGTCCACATTAACGCAGCGCGCATCATAAAATTTTGTTTAAGTGATGCATCATAAGTTAAGACACCTATTTCCCATAACAATTGAAGTTCATCAATTAAAGGTTGCAGATAAACATCAATATTGGCTTTTGGATTTTTCTGTCCAGGAATAATGCAGGTTAAGAATGTGTATGGTGTAGTCATGCACATTGAAGGTGGGAGATTATACGGAACAACCATAACAGGCCAACAAGAGTACGGCTTTGCATTGAAACCAAAAGGAGAAAATCCATCAGAACATAAGCCTAATCTCACATTTCGAGGATCTGCTGCAAAATCAGGAAACTTTCTATCGAAGTGCTTCCATGCTTCACCATCAGAAGGATGACACATAATACCATGTTCGCGGCGATTTTCATAATGCCACCGCATCTGTGAAGCAGAGCTATGTGATGCATACAAACGTTGCAATCTAGGGATGAGAGGAAGGTAATGCATTCTTTTGCGGGGCACCTCTTTTACACGAGTAGATCTAGGTGGGCAAGGTTTAAATCTTGGCTCGCCACAAAACTTACATTGCCTATCATTGATTTCAGACTTATAGTACAACATACAATTGTTTACACAACAATCAATCTTCTCATGTCCAAGACCAAGCTTTGTAAGTAATTTTTTTGCATCATAATACCTGGTAGGCACTCGATTATCGGGACCCATCATACGGTTATTATATTGAAATATCTGATCCATTGCTGCCTGCGGAATATTATAAGTTGTCTTGATATTCATCATCATCAATGTATATGCCAACTCTGTTTCTTCACCAACATTCATTGATAAAGGTTGTCTCGCAGCATTTAACAAATCATAGAAGTTTCTTGCACTACTATGTGGTTCTTCATCTTGTTCATTTTCGGCATTTAATGGAAAAAATGATGGACCAGCTACATCAAAAACCATCTGTTCGTACAGATTGTTTTCACTAGCGCCCTCGTTCATATAAGGTTGTATTGAGGGGGTAAGCTCACCGTGACATGTCCAAATCCAATAATTCGGTTCAAAACCCTTCTTATACAAATGAACACGAACATCATCTGCAGACAAGTGTATTCTATTTTTACACTTACTACATGGACACCTAATTTGCATTGAATCCATGTATACAGGAAGTGTGCTTGCATAATTTACAAATTCCTCAACACCCATTAAAAACTCATCAGTGTACCCCCTTCTTCCAGGTAACAATCGATTATACATCCATTTTCGATGTTCAGGTATATTAGCCATGTAAAACAACTGCAAAAGTATATCCAATACAAACACAACATATATAAATATGTTACAAGTAATATAAATAATTATACCTCAACCTACTAATAAATAAACGACATATAAAATTCAAGGTTAAAAAATCATAAATATACAAATAATTCTAAACACACATATAATATAAATATATAAATATTACACACACACATACACACATACTCTCAAGAATATATACAAAAAATTAAAGTTAAATCTACAAAAATTAAAGTTAGATCTACAAAAAAAAGTGACATAAATAAAAATTCTAAAAATATATACACATACCTTAGCTTGATTTCAACCCTATAGTAGAAAATATCCTGCAAAAAAAAAAACAGTAACTATGAAAGATCTAATAAGTAGTA
>NXFB01000347.1:11762-35315 GCA_002525835.2 Ipomoea batatas | reverse complement strand
GGTTAGTCCAAACTAGATCTAAAAAATGACATAAATGAAAGTTCTAAGTATATATATACATACTTTGCATGATTTCTACACTATTTGTGAGTGGATTAGTAAGAACGACCCGCAGAAACGAAGGAATCTGTAGAAAGAGGAAAAAGAAAGAGGAAGAAAACTGTGGAAACTATACAGAAAGTCTGTCTGGGTGTATATATAAAAAGACATTTCCGACCACTTTAAGGTGGTCGGAAACCAAAAGACACGAATTTAAAATTATAATAAAGATAATACCTCCGACCTACATTCTAAGGTAGTCGGAATTTCCGACCACCTTCGATGGAGGTCGGAAACTCCGACCACATAAGACGTCGTTGATCCTTTCGGGCGTGGCGAAATCCATATTTAATAATTTACTGACCACTTCTTTGCATGTGGTCGGAAATTTCCGACCACTTTCCGACGATTTCACAGCTGGACGAAAAATGAGAAAAAAATCACTTTTTGTGACCATGTTTTCCGGTGGTCGGAAAAGTGGTCGGAAATTCGTTGTTTTCCAGCAGTGTACGTAGATGATATAGTTTTTGATTCTACCTCATATTATCATGCTAACAATTTTGTCAACCTAATGAAAGAGGAATTTGAGATGAGCATTATAGGTGATTTAACATACTTTCTTGATCTACAAATAAGATAATCAGAAGAAGGTATGCTTGTTTCTCAAACCTTGTAAAACGTTTTAGACTAGACACTAGCAAAAGTGTATGCAGCTCTTTTCCAACTCACATGAAACTTAACTGTGATGGTGAAGGAAAATCTGTTGACCCAAGTCTATATAGAAGCATGATTGGTAGTCTACTATACCTAACAGCTAGTAGACCTGACATAAGTTTCAGTGTTGGTGCATGTGCAAGATACTAGGAAAACTCAAAAGAATAACACCTTACTATAGTCAAGAGAATCATAAAATACATCAAAGACACCATGGATTTAGGGATCTGGTACTCAAAGAAGTCAAGCACACAACTTCTTGTATTCACAAATGCAAACTGGGCAGGTATTGTTGATGACAAGAAAAGCACTTTTGGGGGTTGCTTTTACCTAATATCAAATCTTGTATCCTGATTAAGCAAAAAACAGAATTCTATATCCGTGCCCATAGCCATGTAATCACTCTTTACTGTGACAACTCTAGTGCAATAAGCATAACAAAGAATCCAATCCTTCATTTTCAAACAAAACACATAGATATCTGACACCATTTTATTAGAGAATTGGTAGAAGATAACATTGTGTACTTAGATTATATGTCTACAGGGAATCAGATTGCAGATAGTTTTACTGAGGCACTAGATAGGAACAAATTTGAGGAGTTGCGACGCAAACTTGGTTTGTGTACGCTAAAGTGACTTTCAACCATCTTTAAAAACAATTCTAGTTAAACTAATTTTTTTGTGTTTTCTATACAAAAAATAACAAAAATTTATAGTTTTTTTTTTGGGTCTTCACCTTTTATTTTTTTCATAAGTATTTGACCTTAATGTTATTTTAAAAAAAAATTCGCCCATAGTCTTATAGTTTTTGTTACAACAAATTTCATTTCCTTTCTGTGTTTCCTAGTATAACTGTCCATACTATTAGTTATTTTAGTTCGAGCTTATTACTGAAATGATCCCTCGACTATTGCGAAATTATCAATTTGGTCCTCGACAATTTTTCGTGCTCAAGTTTGTCCCTCGACTTTAAAATTTTTAACTAATTTGGCCCTCCGTTTATTTTATCGTTAAACATCCGTTAAATCGGGACCAAATTGGTAATTTTGCTATAGTTAAGGGACCAAATTGGTAATTTTTCAATAGTAAAGGGACCATTTCAGTGAAAAATTAGTTACCAATTTGGTCCCTTGATTATTGAAAAATTACCAATTTAGTCCCTTGATTATAACAAAATTACCAATTTGGTCTTGATTTAACGGATGTTTAACGGTAAAATAAACGGAGGACCAAATTGGTTAAAAATTTCAAAGTCGAGGGACTAAATTGGGCACGGAAAATTGTCGATGACCAAATTAGTAATTTCGCAATAGTCGATGGACCATTTCGATAATAAACTCTTTTAGTGCTAACATTTTTTTTTCTTATCTTTATTTAGCTTTTTTTGTGTTTATTATTGTCAGGCCATTCAAATAAGAACTTTCATCTTTTTTTCCCATTTTTGTTCATTTTTATCACTCCTCTTCATTCATCTTTTTCGCTTCCAGATTGCAGCTACCGCTGCCCACGCACTGCCGCGCCGTCGTCCCAGGCCGACGGAACACAGTTGTTGTTTGCCACCCACACTCCACACTATATGCGGGCAGTAGTGCAGAGCCTCAACCACCGCTCGGAATCCTTCTGCATTGTCGGCGAGCTCGCTCGTCTCCCTCGTACACTCCGGTTTCTCCGATGCATAATTTAATTGAACAGGCGAAAACCTACATTGAGGTGAACAGTGCCGACTCCGACCTTATTTAAGAAGACGAGTCACCATGGTCATCACTGCATTAGACTCCACTACCAGCTACTGTAGATATTGTGAACCTAAGAGTAGAAATTACATCGACTCCAAGGATAGCAAGGTCTATCAGTGCTAAACAAAAGATCGCAATTGCAAACTTCTATATCAACACGAACGGAGCTGCAAATCCCTCAGGCCAAAATCTTCCTTCAGAAGAGTTAAAAAAATCCTTTCTTCTCATCTCTTTATTATGCTACATTTAATTTTGTATGGGACAACATATATATTTGCAAAGAACTTTATCTATCAGAAAAATTGCATATTGAGGGTTTTAATGCTAGAACTGGCCTGATTATAACCCTTAAAATGCTCAGCTATTTCAGACTGTTGCCAAGGTTGATAGGTTTGTTAGGTCTGTGGTTTTTGAGTTCTGCTATACACTAATCTTGTACCTGAATTGACTAGAAAGGGTAAAGTCTATGTGAGGGGTCCGTTATATGAGTTCAACCCTAAGATAATCAATGACTATTTTGAGTCTCTTGATTATGATGATGAAGTTGAGGAAGATATGGATGAAATCACTCATAGATTGACAGGTGGGAACAAGACACTTTGGGTGTCTAAAGACTCAATCAAGCTAGTAGACTTAACTTCGTCATTTGCTTTTTTGCATAAGATTGCCCATTCGAATTGCATGCCCATCACACAGCATGGATATGTCAAGAGGGCAATGCCGATTCTTTTATTTAAGATTGATTGTGGCATTAAAATCAATCTAGGTCAACTATTATTTGACCAGATTATTGCTGCTCGGAATGGCAGCGCTAGTTGGAAGGAGCTTATTTTGCCTAACCTTATTTATAACTTACACTAGTGACGCATGGATTTAAAAGGGGTTAGTCTGGATTTAATGAAGCTGAGCCAACGCTTATAATGATTGATCACTGACTTCTCAAAGGATCCCATTTTGATGACCTAGGTGTGGCAGGAGTTGTTGATACTTCCGGGCCCTCGTCAAATCTAAATACTATAGATCTAACCATTGAGTTTCTGGAAAAGGAGATGTGTTCGATTTTTAATCAGTGAAGGGAATTGGTTTATCACAAGGTTCAGGTCAGGAGTCTTTTGTTAAAGCTGAAAGGGTTTGGTAATATAGATAGTGATGGGCACAATCCTGAATGTCATGATGCCGCTTCATGGCATTGTTCTATTGAGGATTGGCTCACAGGTAATATTTTGCTTTTGGTAGTAGTGTTGATTCTTGCAAGTAGTTCATCTAGAGCATTTTATTAATAACTATCATTTTGTTAACAATACTCTAGAACTAATTTAAGAGCTTGTTGCTCATTTCCCACTCATAATAATAACATGTGTTCTTGATTTTCTACTCCTGTTGCACTTGTTGACCTCGAAATTTGTATGAAATTATATGATTGCTCCATCATCTTCAAACACATGGACAGTCTTACCAGTACATTCTTGTCTTTATTACCTAGAAGAGGGCTACTCAGTGTCTGCTATGGTTCTAACAGACCCTAGAATAGCCTAGAGTAAAAGCTTTCTACTGTAAAGCATTTCATTAACATTCTTGACATACTTACCTAGAAGAGGGCTACCCAGTGTCTACTACGATTCAAAAGACTCCTAGAACAACCCATAGTGAAAGCTTTCTAGTGTAAATTATTTCTCTAACTGGTTACCTGGAAGAGGGTTAGTCGGTACTTAATATGGATCCAAAGGACCTGAGAAGAGTCCAGTGTGAAAGCTATCCTGTGTTATTATTTCCATAATCATTATATCTTATGAGGTTCTCATGTTGATATACCTCTCACATATCCTCCCTGTGTGAACTTCTCAATTTTTAGAATCTATATACATTTTATTGCATTGTTCAATATATGATGTTGTTGTTATGTTACCTTTGATTAATGTTTCTCAAAAGGGGGAGACAATGCATGAATTGAGGAGGATAACTTCGTTGTGAAATTTAGGGGGAAAACTTTGTTTTGATGTGGGGAAAACTTGTTGCATACTTGTAAGGGGAGATTGTTTGTTTGTTTGATCAACGTATGTCAAGGGGGGAGATTGTTAGTACGGAAATAAATTAAATTAATATAATTATAATCAAATGAATATAATTATATTAGTTTAATTAATTTTTGTATTTGATAAATTAATTATTGGCATATGCTGGTTTAATTGAAAATAAGTTGTGGAGAGCTACATTTTTGGAGTGCTGTTAATTTATTCATAAAAGCTCTCAACATAATGAGTGGTGGAGAAAATGTCTCACCATGTAATTAGGGGGTTATAATGGAGAAAATGCTGAAGATAATGGGATTAATTTTCCTATCTTTGTGGTGAGATCATGGGATTAGGTTCCCTATTTTTGAGGTGTCCAAGACCCTATGAATATGGAACTCTGTAATGAAGAAAAAGTAAGTAAAGTTTCAATGATATTAAAATAGAAATATAATTTGGAAGGTGTTGTGAAGAAACTTCAAAACAGGAAAAGATTGGTGTACTATCAGGAGAAATCAGCTCTACTTTATATATGTACAAGTTGTATTGAAATTCAAGTTGGTTACAATTTGTTTAATTGGTAGAATTAGTTCAAATTGTAATTGTAAACTTGTTCATAGAGTTGTTTTATGAGTTAATGTTGAAATAGGTGGTAGATGATTTTACGACTTTGGTGTGGTCGTAATCAAAGATGATTGGGGTTTCCCCCGAGTTATGTCAATCTCAAGGGAGGACAAATTAGAAGTATTGGCTAGTTCTAGTTTATGGAATATAAAGCACGTTCCTCAGCGCCATTGTCACGCACTAATCAATGAATAAAAGAATCAATGTTGTAGTTCAAAGAATAAAGGAAATGATGTTTAAAAATCAATTAAAGAAAACTAGGAAATGAATTGCTAGTGGACATGATGCATCATAGTGTGTCTAAGGTCTAGGAGATTTGCATTGCTTGATCGGTTATTCTCAAGTGGTTTTGCCAAACACTATTCACCATTAGGTCTACTAGGCTCTCCCTAGATTTGGAGTACTTTTAGGTAACCAAAGAGCTTAGGGGCATTTTATCAAACACTTTGCCTACACCACCTCTCCTACTCACACTTTTTAGGTCTAGAATAGGAAATCAATGTTGACTGGAGCTACAGCAATCCTAGCAATATCTTGCCTAGGTTTGATGCCTTAGATCATTCAATGAGATGGTCACCCTCATAGAAAACCATACAATTCACCAACAATTAAGAAGAATAGATCATATATACGACTAACGAAACTCTCTCTCTAGTGTGTCTAGGGTTTTTTCTCTCCCAAGGTTTTTCTAGGGTTTTTCCTTCCAGTGTTTTCTTGGTTTCTTCCGATTATCTCATCGGTGTTTCTGCGGTCTTCGCTTTGGCTTCTGCATGGCGACGAACAACGAAACTATGGTAGGGTTGACGGAACGTTGGGTTGATATGGCTTTGGAGGACGAGGATGTTGTTTTCGAACCAGTCGGCGAGGGAGTAGGTGTGATCGCCGAACAACAGTCTTGGGTCATTGTGGGTCGTTTCTTAACGGAAAAGCTTGTGAAGGTGGAGTTTATGAAGCAGGTTATGGCTTCGGTATGGCGCCCTGTGAAAGGAGTTCAGGTTTCGGAGCTCTCTCCGAACCTATTCATGTTCGTATTCTATCATTACTCGGACGTGCTTTATGTGCTGGAGGAGGACCCTTGGTCGTTCGAAAATAACACGTTGGTGTGTAGAAGGGTCCCCGACGGCGTGCTTCCGGCAGAGGTTCCCCTGGACGCGGTGGATATGTGGGTTCAGGTTCACGAACTACCCTTGGGCTATACGTCTGATATTGTGTTGGAGCAGGTGGGTAACTTCCTTGGTACATTCATCCGGTGTGACGACAGGTTCGCGGGGACGCCCTGGCGTAACTTTTATCGTATTCGTGTGTCGATACCGGTGTCTCGGCCGTTAAAACGTCGCATGAGGTTGGTGAAGCGCGATAAAATGACTTGTTGGGTGTCCTTCAGGTATGAGCGTGGTTGGTCATGCGTATAAATTCTGTGGCATGCTTGGTCATGCGTATAAATTCTGTCTCAAGGCGAGGGAATTGTTGTTGCCGGTTGCTGAGTACCCGTATGGTGTGGGGTTGAGGGCTGGGGCTAGTTGTGGCAGTCCGAGACCGGTTGGCGAGCCATGGTTAATATCATTAACCGGGCCGGTAGCCACTATGGCGAGGGAGGAGTCGGAGGAGGTGCGGACTCCAGATGTAGGGATACGAGGCAGGGAATTGGTGCCGTCTTCTGTGCATGTCGATGGTCCGCTGGTGGTGGCAGTTTCTAAGCGACGCCGTGACAATTCAGGCGGCAGTAGAGGGAGTAGCACTAATGGTGATGTGGCAATGCATGATGTGTCAAAAAACTTGTCCAAGGCGGGTTCTGGTTCCCAGACCCGCCGATCATCATGAGTACCTTAAGTTGGAACTGTCGTGGCTTGGGCAATCCACGTACAGTTCGCGAGGTTCTGAGCCTGGTGGCTCGTAAGAAGCCTGAGTTCCTTTTTCTGATGGAAACTAAGGTGGGTCGTGTTCATGCTGAGAGAATACGAGTCAAGCTTGGGTACGAGGGACTCTTTTATGTTGATAGTGCAGGTTTGAGTGGTGGTCTGGCTTTGTTTTGGAAGAAAAATTGTTCAGCGAGTTTGTTAAGCTTTTCCAAGAATCATATCGATGTGGAGGTGACTGTGGCGACCTCGCCGTGGTGGCGGATGACATGTTATTATGGTTACCCTGAGCGCAATAGAAGGAGAGAGGCGTGGGATTTCCTCCGATCCATGGCTGGTAGATCTTCTTTACCATGGGTGGTCATTAGGGATTTCAATGATCTCTTATATCAGTATGAGAAGAAGGGTGGCAATCCACATCCAGATGGTCTCCTACGCGGTTTTGGGGAGGCTGTGGATGATTTTCAGCTGACTCAGTTACCGAGAGGGTATCAATTTACATGGGAGAGAGGGAAGGGCTCGGAGGAGTGGATGGAGGAGAGGCTTGATAAGGTGCTTGCAACCGCGGGGTGGTGTGGTCAACTTGATGGGGCTATTGTAGAGAATATTTTAACCCGAACTTCTGATCATTCGGCCTTGTTTCTTAATGTTCACTACAAAAAAACGCAAAAATAGCGACGGACAATTTTCGTCGCTAAATAGGAGAAATCCGTCGCTAAACTGTTTAGCGACGGATTTTGTCCGTCACTAAAATGAGCGTCGCTAGAATTCAGCGTCGCAATTTATTTCCGTCGCTAATTTTAGCAACGAAAATATCCGTCGCTACATAAAAAGAATCCATCGCTATATTTCTCCCGGCGACGATTTTGACGCTGAAATTTGCGAGAGAATTACGACGGAAATTTCCGTCGCTAAAGTTAGCGACGGAATTTCCGTCGCTACACCCACAACAATTTCGTCGCTAGACTCCTACCACGACAATCTAGTGACGAACTTTGTAAGGGAATAGCAACGAATTTTTCCGTCGCTAAGGTTAGTGTAAAAAATATCCGTCGCTATGATCCGTCGTTACATGTAGCGACGGAAATTGTCGTTGCTAATTTGTTTTTATTATTTCAATTTGATGTCATTTAGCTAAGGTTAACTATAGATTTTTTGGTCGCTATTTCTATAATTAATATTTCATACATGTATTAAACCTATAATATATAATTGTAAAATATATTATATTAAAAAATTCAAACTCAATAATAATAACAAAAGTATTACATCATTAGAAATTGTATCAAATATAACACAATCTAACAACATCTATCTAGGTTAAGGTTTTCAAATAGTTAACAACATCTAGCTACCTCATGCTATCATAAAATATCAACCGCATTTTTAATTGCAGTATCCTCATATGTTGTCCTTGTGCAGAAGCTGACTCCTGATTCATCCAAATGCTGCATGATAGAAATAAAGTCATTTAGATAACGGTTCTCACAGTGATTTAATATGACATGCCAGGGGCAGATTAAACATCTTATGACCATTAGAAAGGAAGTAACAAACTTTAAATAAACATAACACTCCATAAAGAAACATTGTATATGACATCTACTTAGAACATACAAGAAGTCCCAATACCTAGTTAAAGCACACTGTACATGCAGAAATTTTCATATATACAACTACATTAAATGAATGAATTACCTTAATATCTCTGTGCATAATTCCATTTTTGTGCAAGTACTCCAGTCCTATTAACAATTGCTTTGTGTACATCGTATAACCTAATTAGAAGACAGAAACATGTGGAGGTTTCAATAACCAAATGCTCAAATTTCAGCAGCCTTTAGTATTCTCAGGAATAAACCAAGGAGATTGGTAGTAACAAACATTTTGAGATTCCACCAATTCTAGATATCATTGGCCAAGAAAATTCATTATTTAAATATGAGTAGGAGGTTACTACTTACAGGTTCTGGAAAAGAACGAAATTTTTCCACAGTTGCAACCAGATCATCAACTGAGGTACGTTCAGGATCAAGAGCTCCACTTGCCCAACTAAAATAAATTTAGCACAACAATAAAAGAGTGCAATTAGAACACAAGTAAGCCCTTCCAGGTTATGTGGTATTTATAATCCAAGCAAATAAGGAAAAAGTGATTCCACAATTTAGAAAGATGATGCAACTACAATTATTTCCTTGTTTTTTTATGACAATATGTGTAATATTATTACCTGGGTAAAGAGTTGAGTAGCATAGAGATTTTCAAATTAAGAATCCAAACTCTATTATAAAATTAATATATAAAAAAAAACAAAGTTAGTTGCCCCAATACATTGTGATTTAAATGAGCTTATGCAGTAGGCAAAATCGCAGTATATATATATATATATATATATATATATATATATATATATATATATATATATATATGATTGCAACAATGAGAGCATTGAAACAATGAATAATTATTAAATTCAAAAATGGATCCTTCACTGAGCTTTTGTATCAGACACTGTTTAAAACTTAAGCTTTAAATGATAGCCATAGATAACTAGCAAATCAATAATCTACTCTGTATAATATATTACCTTAATCACTTCATATAAAAAAAATAATAATAATAAAATCAAATGAAAAGCATAATTCAAAGCCACTAAAAAAAGGTTATTGAATTCCTTATGTTTACTCATAGGTCATTGAATTCCAACTGTTTACTCATAGGTTCTATGATTAAAAGAGTAATAAAGCACAATTTAATAAAGCACAATGAGATTTAATAAAAACTAATTGTGGTTATCTTAGACCACACAGAAAAATAAAGCACAATTAGTTAATATTCAACTACTTAGTTAACACTTGTGGAAGAAATGCAATGCTCAGAAATTGATAATTAATACAGATCTGAACCAACATCCATAGATATTAAGACCAAAGCTATTAATTAAGAAAACTCTAAATTATAGATGCAGTGACTGGGCAGCAAAAAAAAAAAACAAACTCTAATCAACCAGCAGTTTTATTAAGAAAAAACAGTCATTGTTTCTAAAAGACAGATGCAGTCAAAGTTTATTAATTATAGATGGAGTGACCTGTAAGAATCAAAATACATAAACATGGCAGCAAAAGAAACAAATATTTTGTCAATCATTACAGCCAATTTTAAGAAAGCTAACAATCTCCGAGATCTTTTGGCATTTATTAAAAGATATGAATATGGATGTACATGTTTCTTCCCTTGTTTGCCAAGCAAAAAGTCAAAGACCAATTAAAAAGATAGAAATAGCCACAAGACACAAAATGCGAATAACAAGAGCTTTGGGTAAGTCATGCACACCAAAGCCAATACACAATCACTGCACAGACTAGGATCATTGAGGACTTCATGAGCATGTAATACACCAGTGGTGAAGGGTTTTTCCATTATTTCACTTTTTTTTTTGTTTTTTTTTTCCTCATTCACTCATTCATTCATTTCCCTTTCAAAATAGTAAGATCAGTCAAGTAAAATTTTGAATATTTCAATCTAAATATTTGAGCAAATCAATCAAGTAGCTAACCTTATTCACCACATAATTGAGTTTTTCTCTTTTTTCGTTGACAAAATATTTTAGCAAATCAATCTAAATATTTGAATATTTCATTGACGAAAGAAGCAAATACATACCAGGAGAGAGTGCGTCAAGGGAAGTGGCGGTCGGCGCAGCAGCTCACAGTTTGATTTAGGAATTAATTTGGTTTAGGGTTTAGCGCAGCAGGTCATGTATAGGCAGGGTTAATACTTCCTTCAGCCTCTAGCATTTAATTTGTCTTCCATATACCAGGCAATGGCGGAGGTAGGCGGAGCGACGGCGGTTTGCGTTCAGCGGAGTAGACAAGCACGACAGAGTAGGCAGGTGCGTTCAGGGGTCATCGATGCGAGCAGCGGTCGGCGATCGGGCGGCGGATGCGGTGCTGTCGGCGGTCGGCGGCGGATGGGGTGCAGTCGGCGTAGGGTAGTGCTCGCAGAGCTCTCTGTGGCGACTGGGCGATATTCTATATTCACACTGTTTAGGGTTGGATTAGAATGTTCACAACGAGGGCTGCGCGATATTCTATATTCACCCTTAGCGACGGAATTTAAATCCGTCGCTAGATCTAGCGACGAATACAAATTCCGTCGCTAGATTTATTTATAAAAAATTATAGTCTCACCTTGTTATTACTCTAGCGACGGAAATTTGAATCCGTCGCTAGATCTAGCTACGGATTCAAATTTCCGTCGCTAGATTTTAATTTAAAATTCTTTTTGCCCGTTCCTTTAATCATCTAGCGACGGATATAGCGACAAATCATAAAATGAGTGCTTCGAAAAAAATGAGTGTGCAATTTTTGAAAAAAATCCGTCGCTAATCTGTCGCAAATTTATGCGCGAAAATTTACCGCTAAAATTAGCTTCGGATTTAGCGACAATATTTTGTCCGTCGCAAATTCGTCACTAACCTGTCGCTAATTCGTCACTAATTTTAAAATTTTTTAAAATAAATAAATCCGTCGTTATTTTCGCGTTTTTTTGTAGTGGTTTGGGGCGAAGGGGTGCACGGCGGTAGTACTCGAAGGGGCTTTAAGTTTGAGATGGCAGGAGGGTAGGCCGAACGGTTTGCTTGACTGTGTGCAGCACTGTGGTGAGAGACTACAGCGGTGGGGGGGTGACCACTTTCACAAGTTTGGTGAACAGATTAGGGCTCTCCGAAAGGTGCAGATGGGTTTGCGAGGCTCGCAGGAACCGACCTCATTAGCCGAGTTTCGGCGAATTGAGGATCAGTTGGTGCGTCTTGAGGCCCAAGAAGATGTATTTTGGAGACAGCGGGCGAAGCAACACTAGTTAAAAGGGGCTGACGCAAACACTAAGTTCTATCTCAGGTATGCCTCTGCTCGTAGGAAAAAGAATCACTTATCTAGACTTAAAAATGATTCTGGGGAGTGGGTGGAGGGTGATTCTATGCGGTCTGTTGTGCTTGATTATTTTGAGAATATTTTCCATTCCTCTAGTTCTGCCATGTTGGATTCTTTTTTCACATCTATTATTCCACGTGTGTCACAAGTGAGTAGTGAACAATTGTTGCGCCCTTTCCATCATGAGGAGGTAAAGACTGCCCTGTTTGCTATGTTTCCTAATAAAGCTTCGGGTCCTGATGGGATGAATCCGGGGTTCTATCAGCACTACTGGGATGTGGTTGGGGATGATGTGTCTCAGTTTGTTGTAAATTGCTTGAATACTTGTACCTTCCCAGAAGGGCTCAATGAGACAAATGTGGTGTTGATTCCTAAGAAGAGTGTGCCTGAGACAGTGTCTGATTTAAGGCCTATAGCTTTATGTAATGTGATCTACAAAATAATGGCAAAGGTGCTAGCTAATAGAATGAAACCACTCTTAGGGGATCTCATTTCGGAAACCCAGAGTGCATTCATTCTAGATAGGCTAATAACTGATAACATCCTCATTGCTGCGGAGGTAGGGCACTTTCTGCATAGGAAACGGATTGGTTCGGTTGGTTGGGGAGCTCTAAAGTTGGATATGGCAAAGGCTTATGACAGGATGGAGTGGCCTTTCTTGCGTAGAATGTTGACTGCCCTGGGTTTTCCAGACCGTTGGGCTGATTTGATCATGCTATGTGTCACTACGGTGTCATATAATTTCTTGCTTAATGGTGTTTCCAGTGGCCGAGTTGTTCCTACTAGGGGATTGAGGCAAGGTGATCCTCTTTCTCCATATTTGTTTATAATCTGTGCGGAAGGTCTTTCTTTGTTGTTACAGCAGGCTCAGACAGCTGGTTCAATTCACGGATGCAGGGTTGCAAGAGGGGCTCCCCCGATTTCCCACTTGTTCTTTGCTGATGATAGCCTCTTGTTCTTTAAGGCAAATGCCCAGGAGGCAGGAGTTATCAAACAGTATCTGGGAAGGTATGAGGATATGTCAGGTCAGGTGGTCAACTTCCACAAATCAAGTGTGTGTTTCAGTAGGAATACTTCTGAGGAGCATAGAGAGGAGGTGGCAACCATCCTAGGTGTGCCTCAGGCCTCAAATTTTGGTAAGTACCTGGGCCTTCCTGCTTTTGTAGGAAGAAATAGAAAGGCAGCCTTTGCTTATATTGAGGACAAGATCAGACAACGGGTTAACTCGTGGAATAAGAAACTACTGACGCAGGCTGGTAAGGAGGTTTTATTGAAAAGTGTGGCACAAGCTATGCCTACCTTTTCAATGAGTGTCTTTCTGTTACCTGAGTCAGTTTGTTTATCTATTGAGAGGGCTATGAACCGTTATTGGTGGGGTTCAGGAAGTGATAGAGGAATACATTGGAAGGCTTGGGATCTGTTATGTGTGCCAAAGAAGTTTGGTGGTTTGGGGTTCAAGGATCTCTGTGCCTTTAATCTAGCTATGCTGGGCAAACAGGCTTGGCGGTTCCTCACAATGCCGCACTCCCTTGTTTCTAGAATTTATAAAGCCCGATATTTCCCCAAGACTACTTTTGTGGATGCTACTATTGGTAATAGTCCTAGTTATTGTTGGCGAAGCATTATGGAGGCACATACTCTTGTTTGTGGTGGAGTGCGACGAAGAATTGGTAATGGCCGATCAACTTTAATTTGGGGTCACCCGTGGTTACTTGATGGTCTGGATCCTTTGGTGGCTACCCCAATGCCTGAATATGTCAGGGGGTCACTTGTTTCTGGTCTGATTGATGATGCTAGTGGCTCGTGGGATTTGGCCATATTGAATGATATTTTTTTGCCTAGGGATGTAGCACGTATTACTAAAATTCCAGGATTCTTGATTTTGGTATGGAGACCCCAAGGGCAATTATACGGTTAAAATCGGGTATAGATCCATTGTGGGTGATTTTAATGGTGCAACAGGTGCTTTTGATAAATGGGGCTCACTCTGGAAGTTTAAAATTCCACCCAAGTGGAAGACCTTCCTTTGGAAATCCTTGAATGATATTCTCCCTGTTACCACCAATTTGCTTTAAAAGAGGGTAGAAATAGATCCTACATGTGCTATGTGTGGTCAAGAACATGAAGATGTTATGCATGCTTTAATATTGTGTGATTATTCTCAACTTGTTTGGCGTGGGTCTTGTTTACCTATCTCTTCCATAGTTGGGGATTCCTTTTGCATGTGGTTCTCTACCGTATTGGATGTTTTGACCAAGGAAGAAGTTGATTTTGTTGTGGCAGTGTTATATCATATTTGGAGGGCCCGAAACTCAGTAGTATGGGAGGGTGCGTTACCGTTGCCACGCATGATCCTAGCTACGGCGACAGCAACGCTTGTTGCCTGGAGGGGAGTTCACGTTGTACCCTATACCAGTACTGCCCCAGTAGCTGCCGACGGAACAAACCCACTGGTACACCCACACCATGCAACAATGTGCTTCTTCGACGCAAGTTTCCATCCAACCACAATGAAGGCCTCGTTTGGTGCGGCTCTACTCACGAGCGATGGCGACTTTATTGCAGCGTGCTCAGGGCCACTCCCGGATTCTTTTTCACCATTAATGGCGGAGGCTGCTGCTTACAAGGAAGCCCTGTCATGGCTGCGTGGAAGGGGATTGGCGGAGGTGGCCTTGGCGACTGACTGTGCACTGCTCCACGCTCAGATTCACTCTGCTGCATCTTTTTCATACGCTGGCTTATTGTTCGATGCATGTAGGGCGGAAATGGCTACGTTTAATTCATGCATTATTACTTTAATTCCAAGATCAGCAAATGTTATTGCTCATACCCTTGCTTATACAGCCGCTACTCAGGCTAACACTTTGTACTGGGACTCGGTCCCTCCTGACTCGATTTTGAGATTTTTATTCTAATCGAAGCTATTCAAAAAAAAAAAGAAGAATAGATCATCCAATCAAAGCGACACAAACTCCAAATTAGAATTGAGGAACCACACTTAGCATCATGACACACTTACAATTCAATTCCTATAGAAGAATTTAGCTACTCATACATGCAAATGAGAATCACAATTAACCTAGATTGAACAAATGAAGAAAGCAATTTAAATCAAATTGAAATACAAATCAAAGTAGAGATTAGGATTTACTTAAGAACTTGCAATTGAAATTCAAACAAATGTCTTCAAGATGATCTTCTACACAATCTTCTCTCAACAATCTAGGAGTGTTATAAGGATATGATCTATAACTACTTGTCTAATGTCTAGAAAAATTGACTAACAATGACTAACTCCTTGAAAATATCTAATCTAATCCCTTAAATAGCTTCCTACAGTTGCACTTTGATCACCATTCGCGCCAGAGATGATTTCACGAGCAAATCCACGTGCACGGCTCGCACGTGGACTTTTCACTTAATTAAAAGTCTTCTTCCTTCCTTCCACGTCGTGGAGTTGTGGCGTGGAAGTTTCTGGAAATAAACCACGCCACACTCCACGCGTGGACTTGGACATAGATGCTTCCATTGTGCTTCCTCTTTTAGTTGTTTCCTTGCCAAACTCATATGCTTTCTCCTTAAGTCCAAAAACCTACAAAACCAACTAAAGTGTACCAAGAATGGAGCTTTTCAAATATTAGCACATTAGAGCACAAAACACCATAGATTAACCATAAAAAGGATATCAAATAACACAATTTCACCCCTTATTTAGAACCTTAACCTAGGTATCTTTAGCACCTATTAGTATACCTAGTTTTTGTAATTCATTGAACCTTGTAATTGTAAAAATCGTGGGCTTGGCCTCGCAGAGTAGGAGGTGTTCTCCAACTGTGTTATCAAATTCAACTGTGTATTGATTTAGATGTTTCATTCATTGCTTTGTATTGTGTTACATATCTGCATTACATAATTTAATTTCTTTTGGCCAACGTGATGTTGAGGCCTCCGTTACCTCTTGTTTAACTTGTTAACAAACCAAATTTCTAACAAATGCTCCAACTGGGTTGTTGCAGCCACTTTTGGTTCCAAAAATTGTGTGCTATAAGCTCACAATGAATTTTATTGTTGGTATACCCCCTTCACAAGGGTACGCTATTATTATGGTGGTGGTTGACCAGCTTATGAAGTATGCCCATTTTGGGGCTTTACCAACTCACTTCATGGCTAGAAGGGTGGCCTAGCTTTTAATTTGTTGATATTGTTATCAAACACCATGGGTTCCCAACGTCAATTATCTCTGATCGGGACCCAATCTTTACATGCACATTTTGGAGCACATTGTTTGAGTTTAATGGTACGAGCCTTCGACATAGTACCTAGTACCATCCATAAACTGATGGTCAAATAGAGGTGGTAAACCGAGAATTGAGTAGTATCTTCGAGCATTTGTAGGTGATCGACAGACAAATGGGTTTCATTACTAAGTTGGGTAGAGTTTAGTTATACCAGCAGCTACAACCAAAGTCTAAAAATGTGTCTATTCCAAGCCTTATATGGTAGACTTCCCCCGGTTACTCCCCATTATGCTCCAAACTCCACCAATATCAGTGTCTTGGATGATCTCTTGAAGAACTATAATGAACTCCTAGCGCAGCTTAAGGAGAACCTAGCTGCTCCTCAAAATAGAATGGTGCAAATGGCAAATCGAAAGCGTTGCTAGGTAGAATACCAAGTGGGCGATATGGTCTAGGTGAAACTCCAACCCTTTCGGCAGGTTTCGGTTGCAAAATGTGGAGCGGGTTGGGCCTATCGCCTACTGTTTGCAGCTGTCGTAGTCTTCAAAGATTCATCTGGTCTTTCATGTCTCCCACCTTAAACCTTGCCGGGGTAATGCCATGGGATTACACAAACCGACTATTCCAGTTGACTTTCTTTAGGATATGCCCTCACAGCCGGTCAAATTATGGGCACTTACACTATTCTTCGTGGGGAAGTACTTTTTAAGGAGGCTATATGGATTCCTATAGATGTACTTTCTGACCTTTTTCCTAGCCTTCACCTTGAGGACAAGGTGACTTCTGGAGATGAGGGTATTGATACAACATTGTCACTGCTGAGTCCAAGTCAAAAGGGTGAGAGAGATGTCATGCATACAGAATGTGGAACTGGTAATACCAGGCCGAGGAGGATGCGCAGGTTGCCGATCGCGAGTCGCTTTGCGAATTATGAGTTGAATTAATAAGCGTAAACACTAGTTAGTTATGATCGATTAATTTAGCTTATATTGTTATTTCTCTATTCTATTTAAAGCTTTGTAATAAGCAATAATGCATATAGGAAATACACTTATTCTTTAGCTCTTATTTATTTTATTGGGAGTTTGGTTTTTGCTCGAAAAAGACTACCGATATGTTTGTAGCGCCATCGTATCACATTATCAAAGACTAACAGAATAGAACTCTTATTGCATATATAGGGCACAAAAACCCTAATCACAAAAGTTTCCATGAATATAAAAGTAGATAGATACACATGCATATATACTTTGTATGTATTGACATATACATATACATTAATACAAATATATAGAGAGCGAGAGAGAGGCTTTAGTATTGGAGCTCTACAGCATGGTGTTTGGTGATGGATGGGGAATTGGGCACGTAGAAAGATGAATGAGCTGAGCGAGTGATCCTCAGATCAGTGTGGTTGAACCATACAAAAATTTCTCCAGAATGGTCGCTGTGGCTTCTGGTTATTGGGCTCAGATATAAACTCCGACGACTCTGTTCTCCTCAACATCTCCCACATCACCTGAACATCCTCGTACCCACATGTTTGTATATCGTCGTGCAGCTTCAAAAGCCCTCCACCTACATACGCCACCCAACACACAAATCATTGTCACAATTTCATCATCAACCATAATTTAATTAGCCTCTCCTCCTGTCCTTATCCTACTCTACCATCCTAATAAGTAATAATCAATAATATTATACACCGCAAATTATACTGTGGACCATGATCATGGCTGATACTACAGTGCAGTTCCTTTTCAACACAACTACAATATCCGTTAAACACAACTGCAGTATCAGCCATGATCCATAGTCCACGGTATAACGACTGATTATACCCAGCCCAGCTTACTGATTCATTAGGCGGTATTAAAAAAAAAAAAAAAAAAAAGACCGAAATTGGTAATGGCTGAGTGGGAATTATGTCCATTTTTGGATTGTTTCCTTGTGCGCACCGACATTTGGCTCTGTCTACTAAGTTATTGTATTTACATGTTCTATTGGCCCTTTGAGATTGAGGATTTAACTTTTTAGAAGAATAATAATATTATACTTCATTTTATGGATTACCGAATACGTATTTTGTAGATGAAATGTCATATTTAGCTTTTCAGTTATGATGGCGGTGAGCCGGTGACAATTAGTTTCTCAATTATTACAATGATTATAATTAAGTGACTAAAACAAAAAATTATTTTCTCTACTTAACAATATTAAAAGTGTAAAACTGCACTATATTTTGGTTTTGGAGATTTATTTAGAATCTTGATTACTTGCCAAGTTGAAATTCAATTATTAAAATATTTTTTTTTAAAAAATCGGTCTATTTACTATTTTGATCGATTATTAAACACTATAAGTTCTGGATATCTAAAAGCTTTTTAATAAAATATACTCCGTACTTTCGATAAAAATAACAAATATCGTTTAACACCGTATTTAAATTGATTAACTGCCTTTCAAAAAAAAAATTGATTAACTGTCAAATCAAACTTCTAAATTTGACGGTTAAAGTTTTAAAAATAAAAAAAAAAAAAAAAATTGACAGTTAAAAGGTTAAACCTTAAATATCTCAATCATTTTCTAAATATTTTTTAATTTATGAAAAAATCCTTAAATCTTATTTAAACGTCTATTTGGATTAAGCTTACCTTGTGATTTTAGTTAGCCAACAAAGAATTACAAGAAGATAAACCAATCAAGGTTATCCACTTATCCATGGTAAATCAAATCAAACCAAGAACACTTTTATACGGAGTCGAATTTAAAACTTTAGGATTATTAAGTCAATTATTCAACCAACTTATTGACTGGAGTTGTACAAATCAAAATAATTTGAACATGTTGAAAGATAACTTAAATCTTTAGGTTCAATGGGATCAAAAGTTCAAAACACCCCTTTTATATGCTTTACTTAATTACTTGGACTAATCACTATATACGCCTTTTTCTCCCCCCTCCCCACTATATTACACCTTTACACTAGTAATTAACATATTAATCGAGATTATTTAAATATTAATAGCATTTATATTAAATATTGTTTATTTTTAATTTAATAGTCAAATTAAAGAATTGAACCCCAAAAAACTAGTTTAAAAATACAAATTAAATTCCCTAATCAATTTTAAATAAAATTACTCTTTTGCCCAAAAAAAATAAAAAAAAATAAAAAAAATCCAGTGAGAAGAGTAGAGAGAGAGAGATAGAGAGTAACCATGATTGCGAGCCTTAACGCGAGCAGAGACGGCGAACCAGACTCTTCTGACCGGAAAAACCAGCTTCCGCCACCAACCGCCCATCACTTTTATCCTCAGCAGCCTCTTCCGCCGCCGCCGCCGCCTCCTACATACCCCTATTCTACTCAGTATCGCCTTAAACCTTAACCCGGCCAGACCTCCTTCTTAATCCGATCTTCAATTCTCCGACTCTCCTCGATCGCCGTTCTACCACTTCAATTCTGAGAATGCATGCGCCGCCAACACATCAGATCGGCAGATTATGTAACCAAATCCGAGAACGCGCACATCAATAGACTATTGCTCTCACTGTTCTTCTTCCGGTATACATTGGAAGAGCGGAGAGAGAGAGAGAGAGAGAGGGAGTAATTACTAGCCAGTACATTTACATTATATTATATAACAGTGTATGATGAGAAAATAAGTTTGGACCGTTGGCTTATGCAATACTCTTCTCTATTTAAAAAGATTGTGTCCAGTCTACTCTCTTATTTGTCAACGCAATCTAATCGCAATTTTTTATTTTTATTTTTTAAAAAAAAACTTTATAAAGGAAATTTTATAATAACATAACGTTTCTAAAACTGGTACATAACTTTGACGATAAAACATCATTCTCGTATTTGATATTATTTTAAATAAATATTTTACATATGATCTTTTTAGTGTGATTTATATCTTTAATATGATTTATGAACTCTTACACATAAACGAAATTAGCTAATGTATACTTTCAGATAGTGACTATGAGTTTCTCTTGTTACTCGAAAAGTACAGAATTCTTGTAACTTGTAAAGTAACAGAGCATTTAGTTGGAAAGAAGGAATTAGAGGGGAGAAATAAATTGTGATTCGACGAGACAAATAAGGTGTGAATAAAGTAGAGAATTCAAATTACATTATTTGGTAGATAGGAATATAATTATTGGAGATGGGAAGGAAAGAAGTGGTATAAAGACTATAATGTCTTTGTGTAATAATAATAATAATAGTAACTAAGGACTCTTGTCATTTCGTCCCTTTTTTCCTTTTCCCACAGTCACCGAATTGGAATTCATTGGGAGCATCCATGAATTGCAATTTAGCAAAAGGAGGGAATTGCAATTCGGTTGATTTGCAATTCTCTCCAACCAAACACCGTAATTTACCATGGTAAGAAATTAGGTTGTAGAAGAATTACCAACCAAACAAGCTAATGATACAAATTTGTAAGATATATATACACTTATGCACCGTTGTAACTCGTACCTCATAATATTTTAAATTTTAATTTATTTAATTACTCTTATAAACGTATTTCGTATTTGATGAAGTTATATACTCTCATTTTAATATTAGTATTAAAGTATATAATATAATTTTATTAGAGGTAAAATCTAGGAAAAATGGTAAAATAAACCTTTGAACTAGTAGCTATAATTCAATTAGTCCCCTTAACTAAAAAAAAAACTTTCAAAAAAAAAAAAACTAAAAAAAAAAACAATTAGACCATCAAAATTTGTAAAAGATGCAATTAGACCCTTAAATTTGTAAAAAATATGCAATTAGCACTTTATGTCCGTCTAAACATACAATGTGACTTTTTTTAAGTGATTTGATGTTAAGTTGTGTATTTTAGAACTGATGTGATATAACAACAACAATAATAATAGGTTTTGATATTAAATCAAAAAATACGTTTCTCAAAATCAGATAATTGGACTATATATTTATTATTTATATATATATTATAAAAAAAATTATTGTTTTAGTCCATTAATTGTTTTGCAATTGTCAATTTTGTCTTTAATTTTCAATTTTGTCAAATTGATGCTTCAATTGTTTTNNNNGGAAAGGACAAAGACGAGAAATCATGCGTTCGACTACGATAGAGGTGAAGTTTTTATTATTATTATTATTTTTTAAATTTTAAAATCAAATTATTATTTTTTTTTAGTACTATTGACTTTGTTACAATACAGTCGCCTTCACTAAAACACGAACCCACAACCTCTTATATAGGAGTACAACTTGGTGCCACTAGATCACAAGATCTCGGCCAAATTATTGTTTTTATTATTATCATTATTATTACTTATTACACCACATCAATTTTAAAAATGTTCCTCATATTTTAAAAAGTCACATAACATGCCTAATCAACAATTTATTTGATATTTAGCATGCTAAAAATATTAACTGTACTTTTTTACAAGTTGAACCGTTTAATTAATTTTTTTTTATTATCATAAGCTAATTACACTATTGCTATTAATTAACCATTCCCCATAAAAGCTATCATTGTATATACCAGTTTTGCAAAAATCTTGCCTAGACATTGGCCTGCCGCCTAACATATCATCCATAATCGGTGGTCTAGACGGCTGACTAGGCCTCCTAGCCCCTAGGCACTGACTAGACCGCCTAGTTGGCCGATTAGCTATTATTCTTTTTTATTAAAAATGAATTATTTCACTCAATGACATTGTTTTGAGCGAAATAACCCTAAATTATTCAAACTTTAGATGTTTTTTAGGTTAATATTTAATATTTTAGTATTAACTACTAAAGTATTAAATAATTTATAATTATCAAGTCTTAAAAAATTAAAAATTAAAAAATTTTAAACAAATTTTATAAAAAAAAAAATACACAAACAATTAGGTACTGATTAATCACCGTTTAGGACGCTTTCCTAGACATTTGAGAAGCGCTTAATGATTTTTTAAGCCATGGAGCATGGTATATACGATGTTGTCTAAAGATTAATGGCTAGAGAAACGTGGAACATGGGTGATATCGGATTCACTTAAATTTGTTGTGATTAATTTGTCATTTAGCCTTACTGGTATGAGTGTGAAAACATGTCATGTCTTTCGGCGGAAATAATTTGTACCAGTTCCCAAAACCAAACATTTCTCAATTTTCTTCTTTCAGCTGGTACAAATTTTGACCTAAGATTTTCGGACTTTTCGCTTTAATTTTCTACTCCTCACCAAATATCAATAATATCATACCACTCTTAGCTAGATCTGAATCTTGTCTTTTATTTTTATTTATTTTAGTTTGGTAGGTTAATATTGAGCTGAACATATAATATAGGAAAAATCATATCACTGTTTTGATTCCTCAATTGTTTTGTAACAATCAATTTAGTCTCTAATTTTCAATTTGGTTGAATTGAACCTCTAATTATTTTAAATTTTGTCAATTAAGTCGTCTAGTCACTATTCCATCTTTCAGCCATTAGTTACAAAAACAGTGACTAGGAGATTTAATTGAGGAAATTCAAAACAATTGAAGCATCAATTTGACAAAATTGAAAATTAAAGACAAAATTGACAATTGCAAAACAATTAATGGACTAAAACAATAATTTTTTTTATAATATATATATAAATAATAAATATATAGTCCAATTATCTGATTTTGAGAAACGTATTTTTTGATTTAATATCAAAATTATATCTATTATTAAATACAGGGTTGTAATTCAGTTAATTCGCAATTTACTTCGTCCACTTGTCTCTAGGTTATGAACAATGATGAACTCTTAAGTTTAATAATATATTTGATTCATGAAATATGTTAGGAATAGAATAATGTTCCCGATAATACGTCTATTACATTGCTAGGTAAGTCATTTTATTCTGAATGATTTGTTTTCTTTCCATGATAAATTTGGTAAAGTATCCTAAGGCTGTCCTCAACCCTGCCAATCTCCCCCTTTCTAATCTATGTGGCAATAGAAAGTTTATTTATTTATTATTATTTAATGCCATGTGCGTTGCAATAGGAGAGAGAAATTGCTAAATTAGCAAGAGGAGAGAGAATGAAAAAGTGGGAGAAAAAGCATGGTAAATCTGATTTGTGTACTCTTTTATCTTTTTTTTTTTATTTCCTATTATATTATTTAGTTATTAGTTATTATATTTATAATATAATATGCAAATTTCAAATAGTGAAGAATTTACCAATTTGATGATGTGAAAGTGAGACCCATTTTAAAAAGTGAGAGAAATTTCTGGGTTAAGGATAGCCTAATATTACATTATTCTTGAGTTTTCAAGAATAACTTATATTTGGTAATACCAAATTTACTCTTATCTTATTTTTTTATATAATAATAATAATAATAATAATAATAATTAATTATTATTATTATTATTATTATTACTATTACTATT
>NXFB01000347.1:0-10128 GCA_002525835.2 Ipomoea batatas | reverse complement strand
TTTTTTTTTATTTCCTATTATATTATTTAGTTATTATATTTATAATATAATATGCAAATTTCAAATAGTGAAGAATTTACCAATTTGATGATGTGGAAGTGGGACCCATTTTAAAAAGTGAGAGAAATTTCTGGGTTAAAGATAGCCTAATATTACGTTATTCTTGAGTTTTCAAGAATAACTTATATTTGGTAATACCTAATTTACTCTTATCTTATTTTGTTATATAATAATAATAATAATAATAATAATAATAATAATAATAATAATAATAATAATAATTAATTATTATTATTATTATTTTTTTTTTTTTGAAAAAAATTATTATTATTATTATTACTATTACTATTACTATTACTATTACTATTATTATGTGTATGCATACATATATACATATATGATATATTATTATGGAAGGTATTGTGTGTCTTGAATATTTATTGCATTTATATTTCTTAATCCAACCAAACACTAGAATACCATTTCTAAGGGTGTGTTTGGTGTACACATGGGAAACGGAATCAAATACTTTGTAATAATAATGAGTTTTGGTAAAAGTATTTTACATGTTTGGTAGTAGGGTAGAATTGGAATAATTACCAATATTGGTGTTTGGTTATATATATGCATGACCCTAAAATGGGAATAAAGGTTTAAAAAAATAAAGCAATTGATCATAATATAATGACATTCAAAGCACCAATATGAACAAAAAATCAAAAAAAAATATGAGGGATGTAGTGAAGAGGTGAGTCAAGTGACATATCGGGAGGTGATAGATGAGGAAGGATAAGATGGAATAATACCCGTTTCTAATTAGGCAGTGAAATTTTTAATTGAAGGAGTAATCAAATCTCATAGTTAGTTGTATTTTAAAAAGTTGTCAACCAAACAATAACTATGATTTTGATTCTCAACCCTAGTGTGTAATGAACTAAATACATACACCCGAAATCTATTACTTTCATGAACCAACCAACATAATTAAATTTGTGGTATATTCTTTCCCTATTTCATTTCTCAATGGAATATAATATATAATCTTTCAAAATTAATTATGTGAACCAAACATGTTGTATATAGTTTGATAACACATCTCTTACCATTTCAAATGGGTGGTCACAGGATTTTACCCGTGGTGGAGATATTTATTCATTGGGTTTAAAAAGATTAAGAAAGTATAGAACATATACTACTTTGTAAAGAATTATGAGGGTTTCAAAAAAATATTTATCAAATATTCAAATATTTCATACATATATATATGCGGATCATAATAAATGTCTTATATTTAAATAACAGCGGTCATTGTCTATACTATATATTAGAAAAATAGAAAGTGAAATCTCTTAATTGACGTCGAGTTCGGACATTCGAAAACAATGTAACATACATATATGTATCATCATTATTTTTTTTGGAAAAAAAGCCAGATACACTGATGAAGTGACCTCAGTCAAGCCAAAGAGAAGAAGGATATACTTGTATTTTCCTAAATGCAAGTTGTTATAACCGTTTGACTATGTCTATAAAGGCAACTTTCTTTCCTTTCTTCTACACATTGTAATACATCTTCTGAACATCAATGCACTACTAGTTTCTTCTCTACTTCTTCTCAAGTTCCAATTGAGCTTGATCGAGCTCTTCTATCATGGTATTAGAGCGTCGAAGCTACACCGCAACTGTCGTCATGGATGAAGAAGTTGGTGAAGGAAATTCAACCAGACAAGCAGCAACTCCAGTCTCAACCAATCGGAATCTAGAGAATCAAAGTTCCATTCCACGAGCTAATGAATTTGACGATCCAATGTATCTTCACATCACTGAGAATTCGAATTTGATTCTCGTTTCACCTCCCCTATCCGAACACAACTATGCGTCCTGGAGCAGGTCGATGAAGATAGCATTGGAAGTCAAGAACAAATTCGGATTGGTAGTAGGCTAGTTCTTTGGTCAAGGGTCTGCCTTGGGCCAAAGATATCTTCTGTCTGGCGATAGGTGAGGGCAGACCTCGTACCGTCCTTAGGGTAATAGCCGTCTGACGTGGGTCATTCGACCATGGGCCATTAGACTCTTCCATTAGGCAATAGGAGAGGGCAAACCCCGTATTGGCCTTAGGGTAATAGCCATTCAACCCCGGACCATTGGACTCTTCCATTAGTCAATAGGCTAGGCGAGGTCAAACCCCGTATTAGCCTTAGGGCAATAGCTATCTGACCCGGCTCATTCGACCCCCGGCAATTAGATTCTTCTGTCAGGCAATAAGTGAGGTTGAACCTCGTATTGGCCTTAGAGCAATAGCTATCCGACCTGGATCATTCGACCCCGGGCCATTTGACTCTTCCATCAGGCAATAAGCGAGGGTAAACCCCATATTGACTTTAGGGCAATAGCCATCTGACCTGGGTCATTCGACCCTAGGCCATTAGATTCGTCCATCAATCAATAGGTGAGGGCGGACCTCGTATTGGCATTAGGGCAATAGCCATCCGACCCGGGTCATTTGACCCTAGGCCGTTAGACTCTTCCATCAGCCAATAAGCGAGGGCAGACCCCGTATTGGCTTTAGGGTATGGTTGGAGAGGTTAGATGGGCCACCTCAGGGGGGTCCCCCATACCTTTCCCTTATGAGTAGTGAAAATGAGTACTATGGTGAAATTTTTACTGCTTTATTAAAGTATTAATAAATGGGACCACCTTATAAGAATAAATTATTGAAAGTATTTTAATAAGTGCTCAGAGTTCTAAACTCTAGCAACAATTTTTCCTTTCGGGGTCTTGAATTTGTAGAATCCGGGACGAACCACGGCTACCACTATTTACGAGCCCTCATATTTTTTGGCAAACTTGCCCCCGACCTATAGCTAGCTTGCTTCACGTCTTCGGAGTACATAGTCACCCAATTTGAAGTAGTGGGTTCGAGCTCGTTTATGCTTTGGCTTGCCGCTGTTAGTTCTCGGATCGGCTTGGATCATGGCAGCCTCTCTTTTCTTGTCTGCCAAGTGGAGGTCGGCACGACGGTGCTCCTCATTAGGGTCAGGGTCGTACTCTTCTGCTCGGTGGGAGGGTATGATTACCTTTGAAGGGGCCCTGGCCAGCCTGGAATTGTTGACAATTTTTGTAGCTTCGTGCATATTTAGCATATTCCTTGACCAAGTTGGGCTAGAAGTATCTCTGTAGAATTGATCTTCGTGCCATGGTGTAGGCTCCCACCGAGTAGGTGCCCTCACAGATCTCAATGACTGATCTTGCCTTGTCTGGGTATAAGCATCGCAGCAGGGTGCCATTATAGGACCTCTTGTAGAGTGTCTCATCAAGGAACATGTAGATTTTCCTCACCAGCTTAACCTCGGCCTTGGCAAGGGGCATGTTGCCCGTCTATATTATACCTAGGTACAAAGCGAGCGGGTGCCGGGTGCCCAGACTCGGGTACTAAGTGAACGGACACCGGGTGTTATGACCTAGCCCCTCTCTCCCCTTGGGAAGGGTAAAATCAACTCGAGGCTAATTTTGCTATGGAAAAACACTTTATTGCAATAGAAATGGGTTATTTTGCAAACCAATTCACATGAAATGAGCCTAAAATAGGTTATTCCGTTAGGTAGTGAGCTGGGGCATCCACCCTGTACTACCATTAGGGAATGCCAAGGTCAAGGTTGATGTGCACGGTCGCAACCATGGGTTGATTACTTTGCCTACTGCTAGGCGAGGTCGGACTTCACAAATTCTACTAGAGAGAACATATGTCGATGTTTATATTTGGGGTCAAACCCCCCTTTGAAAAAAATAAAATAGCTTCGCGCTTCCAGGGTGGAACCATCAGGTGCACCTTTTTTGAAACAACGATATCGGCTCGAGACTCTTGTGAGGTGGGGCTTGGTTTCTCATGCATTTAGATGAATAATATGGTAGTCGTGGACTAGGCCCCTCGGGAGGTCCAAACCCATTTCTTGGGCCTCTGGGACCCCTTAGTCCACTTGGATCATCCATGTCGTCTATAGTAGCCGTGCTTGGGCTCCTTGCGCTCATGGGGCTGAACTCGGGTTATTCGTCCTCATAGTGGTCGAGCTAGGGTTCTTTGTACTATGGTAGCCGAGCTCGAGCTCCTCGTGCTCATAGCAGTCGAGTTCGGACTCTTCATGCTCATGGTGGTTAAGATCCGGCTCCTTGCAGTCGTAGAGGCTGGGTCTCTAGCATCTCGCTTGGTCCTGGAGAGATCAGGGTGAGGGTCGACCACCTTTGCACAACCCCGTATGGCTCCCCAATGCTATGTTAAGGAGGCTGCACTACTCTTTGGAGCCCCTTGATGAGACAGTTCGGCAAGGTCACAACTTGTTGGATTGTGACCACTTCGTCTTGGATTCCCGGGGCCGGACGTTGGGAAATCGGGGCTAATCTCGTCTATGTCGGCTGGCACTATCTTCTCCCCGTCTATCCGAGGGTCGTGGTGAATTGACCTCCCTCAACTTGAGTTCATAGGGCTCGGTTAAACAGTGTGCTCTGCCTATCACGCCCCTTAGAGAGGGATGGGGTAAGTGTAGGCGCCCCTCAAGATGCCTCGAGGCCACGCGTAGGGCCCCTGGAAACCTCCAATGAAGCGGGTTAACAAGGTAGTACGTAGCTTGTTGGAGCGCGACCACATCTTCCTAGAGGACTAGGGTCGGAGGGGCGGGTGATGGGAGTCTACCCGCCACCACAGTTGTTGTTGAGATGGTCCCGTAGGTCGTCCGCCGACCTCACAGGGAAGGTTTGCTACTGGCTTGCGGTCCCATTGATGTCGTTCCCGCTCGGGATGACACGGGTGTTGTATGAATCATGCAAATTGCGAGAGTTGGATCTCGATCTTACCATAGCTAATGGATAGCATGCTCAAGCTTGTACATCGAGCTCTCAATGAAAGCACCGATGATGAATTTAATTAATCAAGGTGGTCCGAATTATCAAATCCAATCATTAAAGAACATATGAGCATAGGGTAAAAACGGCAAATAATAAATAAACGGCATAAAGATACCTCACGGGGACAAGGTTGCATTGATAATGATGTTGTAATATGATCGCAAAGAATATGTATTGCTATTACAATAAGATTTGTATGTGGATTCTACATATGAAGATGTTCTAACAAGACAATTGGATTGGGTTTTATACATAGAAGCTCCTAATTGCCTCCCCTAAAAAGGAGGAATCGGTTGCAACAACTTTGACAGGCCTGGGTTGAGCACGGGGTTCCAGGTCTACCCGAATTCTTCTTGATATGGTCGTCTGAGTCAGTTTGTTCGGGATCAATTTCCAATATATCCATCAAGCTAATTTCATCAAATATTTTCACCCGCAATCAAGTAGTTTAAAAATCTTTTAACTTTTAACTAACTTTTCGGTTATGCATACGATATACAGCCATCAACTACCCCGCTCCTAATTGCCTCCCCTAAAAAGGAGGAATCGGTTGCAACAACTTTGACAGCGACCGAAACCCCGTCGGGGCTAAAATTGAGGCCCCCAATTGAGGACACCGGCCGGGCTTGGCCCAAGCGGCCTAGGTTGAGCACGAGGCTTGAAAGCGTTGTGATGCTTAGGGTGAGTGAATGGTGGGATGTGGTAAAACGAAGAGTCAAGACTCCTCGAGTGTCGTGTTTCTCAAGGATGGCAAATTGGAGAGTACAAGCCTTCTATCTTTCAATGTTTAGGCAACGCAAATAGAAAAGGGATAGAGTGGAGTAAAACATAATATCACGGGTGCAAGGTTGGGTAAACTTAAGAAATTACTACCAAATATAGGCGGATGGGGGCTAGAATCTCAAGGGGTTTTGCTTCATTTCACACGGGGGTGATTTGGTTTTCCTTGGGATTTGATTGAAGGAGCTCGGAACACATTTCTGAGTGGCGTCACACTCAAGCTCCCAATCCTCAGTCGGTTGGGGAATATTATCAAACACTTTGCCTACGAAGTTCCTCCGGACCTCATCTTCTCAGATTGAGGGAGGGAGATGTGAGCAGTGGACTCTCAACCCTTTGCGATATCTCGCCAAAGGGATGATCCTAGATCCTTGAAGGGATCGGGGCCCTCGATCCAACAAGAACATCCATAACATACACACAATTTCAAAAACCCCAAAGAAATTAAATCAAAACTCATTAAACATTTTTAGATCATGAACACAAAATCTCCATCCTTCCTAGCCCCTATCCTAAAATCTAGCCTTTCATAGGCCTCGTCAACATCATATCTTTCAAAGAGTAAGATATATTTACAAAAGCAAGGTAGAAAGTAACAAACTTTGGGACAAGTAAAGATTCAAGAGAGAAATTCAAAGAGAAATCCAATAATAGTAAAGAAAGAGTATACCCAAGATGAATTCCAAGCAATAAAGATCCAAGATTCTTCTCTCCAAGAAGTCCTCTCCTTCCTCCTACCAATTCTATCTAACCCTAATCTAGTAGTGAGAAGTGCAAAATTATCAAAAGTTCTCTATTCCAAGCTGAAATGTCCCTACACGCGTGTGGGCATGCGTGGATGCTTATTGGAATTCGTCCACGCATGCCACACGCGTGAATGGGGGCGTAAATGGGGAGTTCCTTGTTCGCGTCTCCTTTGCTGTCTTCGGGTTGGTCTTTGCGTGCCCCAAGTTCGGGTTTGTTCCTCTTTTTGTCGTTTATGTCTTTCTTGATTGATTTAAGTCTTTAATCCTGTGAAAATCTTTTAAAACATACCACGCAAAGCTCTTTTGCAACTATTAGCATAATAACATAAAAATACATAGATTGGGTCCTTTTAAGTATTCGTTTGGCAATAATCTTCCTTAATTAATCCCAAATAGTTAGGTACTTTTGGCTTCTATTAAAGTTTCCACACTTTAGTTTGCTCGTCCACGAGCAATTTTCTTAGCTCAAAACCTTGTCATTTAGATGCCAAAAGTATCTACGCTATACATGCAACCTGATAGTTAAGACTGTTTAAAACATAATCTACCCGGAGATGTGAAATTCTTCACAATATCTACAAGGAATGGTAAATATGTGCCATACACTGCTATGAATATTCAATCAAAGCAAAACCACTCTCAGTCGTATTTGGATAGGTAAATATCCTTCACAATACTAAGCATACAATCCAAAATTTTCACTCACTTCTTATTGTGCAAAGGCCTTAAGCTGAGCCCCCTAGTGAGAGCGATCTACACAACCTAATCAATCAGCCTCCCTAACGCCAAAGCCTAAACGTAAAATTAAGTGAGGATAGATACATGGGCCGCTCTCCGCTAGTGGCTTGGGCGGTCACTCTTTCTTTTCACTTCCTAGGGTAACGTCATCAAACAACCCGACTTCACATGGAGCTCCATGTTTTTTCGAAGACAGTGCAATTGGTGCTTGAACCCTAGCGAAGTGGCTTACCTCTTCTCTATTTTCTTATCTCCTAGGACCGTTTTATGTTCCTTAATTAATCCCAAATAGTTAGGTACTTTTGGCGTCTATCAAGGCTCCAGGTCCACCCGAATTCTTCTTGATCCCGTCCTCGAGTCGGTTTGTTCCTGATCAATTTCCAATAATATATCCATCAAGCTAATTTTATCAAATATTTTCACCCGCAATCAACTAGTTTAGAAATGTTTTTAACTTTTAACTAACTTTTCGGTTATGCATACGATATACAGCCGTCAACTACCACAAATCAGCATACATTTTTTTGAAAAAAAATAAAAAATAAAAATCTACACACTAGCACTACAGCGATTGTTAGGGTGTAATTATTTTTCTAATTCCATTCTTTTATGGGACCGGAGAGTCAAAGTTGAAGTACAATTATTAGCTATGCTATGAATTGTTTAATTTGAAAACTTTTAAAATTTTGAGTGAGCAACCTAAGCCAACCTCTGTGTCGGTTGTGTTAATTTATTGGTCATCCTTTTCAGTAACATTTTTTTTGTTCCCTAAAATTTTTTTGTATAAATGTATATTAAATCATTAATCGTCATCTTTACAATACATTTTTGTTGCAAGAATTGGACAAATAGTTGGACAATAAATAATCGGGATATTATTTTGGATGGTTTTATTTAGTTACATGGTCGTCCCTTCTCGAAGAGGTTGTCCCATTTTTAGTAAAAGTGTATATTTGTTTTTTTATTATTAATAAAAGATAAAAGATGATGAATCTTTTTGTTTTTAAATTAATGATTCTTTACACTGTTGTGTCTTTACCACTAGAGTTCGATAATATAATCACCCATTTGAAATAGTAATAGAGGTATCATCACACTAGTAGTTGGAATGAATTTTTTTTTAAAAGGCGTTGTTCAGGATCTACTCCTAGCCACTCATAAGCAATTCTACTTCCTTTGATCTCTATTCAGATTGCTAAAACATTATTGAAAAAGAATAGTGGTTGTGTTTTGGGACTGCAAAAAAAAAGTGTGTCCTCAATTCAAGAAATAAACTGTAAAAAATGGCGCACCTTAAGGAGGAAAAATAACTCACCTTAATAAGGAAAACAAAGCACTTTAAGAAGGAAAACCATGCACCTAAAGCATTAGGTCGATGCACCTTAAGTTTCAACCGCTGACGCACCTTAAGTTTCAACCGCTGACGCACCTTAAACACACAAATAACGCACCTAAGAAGGAAAACCACACACTTGGCCTTAAGAAGGAAAACCACGCACCTAATGCTTTAGACTGACGCACTTAAGTTTCAACAACTGACGCACCATAAGCACACAATACAAAATCCACACACCTTAAGTACAAAAATCACGCACCTTAAGAAGGAAAACCATGCACCTTAAATTTGACCTAGATGCAAAAAGACCAAATTGCCACCGCGTTTTTTTATTTTTTTTTTTAAATTCTTGTTAATTCTGGACGTTGATGTTAATAAATAAATTTTCTCTTTTAACTCATGGTTTGAGCAATAGATCAATTTTTAATTAATGGATGGCCAATGAATATAAAGAAATTATTTACCATATTAGAAGGCCAGGTGAACTTATGAGTTAAACTTAGCATTTTTTTATTGCCGTTTGTTAGGTTTTAGTTATCATATTGAAGATGATAATAATTAATAATGATAAAAATGTACATCCAAACTCTAACAATAGAAATTAAAGAAAAGATTAAAAAAAAAAAAACAGATATGATGATAATTGAAAAAGGAAAAATAAATTATTCCAAATTAAATTATGGTGAGGCAAGGACCAATCTGTCGTTTGCACTAACGTTTTTGTGTTTTGTCAACTTCAATCATGAAAAGCTTCCAGTGGCTACACAAAAAGTCATTTTTAGCACTAGCTATCATTTGAATTCTGGAAGCATCTTAATCCTCGCCTAGTTATGTATCTTAATGGGAGAACAAGTTATATATCTTATTTATTATTAATTATGATTAAAAAACTTCATAGTATATTTATTATAGTAAAAATAGAAACATAACACTTATTTAATGCATTAAATATATTATCTTAAGTTTGTGTGTCCAGTAGAAGATGACAATATTTTTTAAATGGAGAAGTTATATTTAGGGATGACAAGAAGTCGATGGTGAGTCAGGAATGACTACATCCACCACCTATTTCATCTTTATCCATTCTCTACCACCTTTATCCTCGACTTGTAGTAAGTGCAGTCAGTGACGGATCCAAAAAAATGTCCTAGTGGGGGCGAAAGATAAAAGAGGTAACACCAAGTTGCTCCTTTAAATTTATATGGAAGGTTGTCGTTTCGAGCCTCAGTGATATTGACTCTTTGTGCTTCAATAGGTTGAGAAAGTACTAATGAACATATATTGCATTGTAAAAGAATCGGTAGTATTAAAACAAACGAAACACTTAAAAGGAATATAGTCATAAATATTGTTGGATGTAGACGAAAAATAAAACACATCAAAACTTGATACAAATATTAATAACAATATATGAAACATAATTAATTTGATAAAATAATTCAAATAGAAAACACATAGGATTTGAACCATCACCCTTCCTTAAGAGAAAAAACACACCAACCAACTCAGCTAACTAGTCAATATTTTACTTATATCTATTTTTATATATTTAGAATATATACATATATGTATATATATGTATATATTCTAACCATATTCTATGTTAAGTTATGCATATATATATATATA
>NXFB01000029.1:427555-439277 GCA_002525835.2 Ipomoea batatas | reverse complement strand
CAGCTAAAAAAACATTATCATGAATAAATAATGTGTGGTATAAAAAAAAATTTCATACCAGCATCTTGGGGTACATTAGCGTCATTGACTCTATCAACATTAAGGAACAATTCTTCTAAATTACAAACAACTTGTGGTGATTCATGCGTCCTTTTTTCACTACTTTGCATAATGCAATTGGTTTCCAAAGAACAATTAGGTAAATAATTACCTGAAAAAAAGACCATTTACAATGACAATTTCTATTAACTTAAATTAAATATAACAGCAATGTAAGTACTTAATACAATGAACCACTTATTAAAATTAACATTTCCTTTCTGTTAGATTAAATGTTATTTAATGTATTTGAAGGAAAAAATTACTATTTAATGTAATATATAACTTATTCAAAATTCCCTATTGAACACAGGTAAAAAAAAATCATTTTCATAACTGATAAAGGAAAAATACAAATATCCATACTAGTTTGTTGGCCCACTAAAGCATCCTTATCTGTGTCAACATTAAGTAACAATTGTTCGAAATTTCGAACCACTGGCTCTGATTCATGAGAAATTATCTCACTACTTTGCATATTGCAGCTGATTTCCAACAAACAATTAGGCAAATAATTTCCTGAAAAAAAATATTCCAATGCAGGCTTCTATCAAAAATATGAAATACAACTGAAAGCCCAATGCAACTAATAAAATGAAGTACTAATAAAATTAACATTTCCTTTCTACTAATAACAATAAATAGTATTTAATGTAATACAAAACTTATTCAAGATGTATACCATTAAAGAAAATTCAAAATTGTAAAACCATTTGCGTACCCTTAAATCCGCATGTAACCGGCGTTGTTTCTTGCAAAACCTGTGCAAACTCATCTTCTAAATTACGACAATAATCAAAGGATAAATTTGACCTTAACCGATTACTGTTTGTATGAGTTGGTGTCCACAACGAACATTGACCATCATATTTACCTGTTTAACAAAAAGATCATTTCATTAAGATTAGTATTTAATCTTAAACCAAGAAATTGAAAAAGCATTGGCTAGAAAGCTTAGAAATTAAAGTAAAAACATTACATCCCACTAATGACACTATGAAATGATTTTTTTAAAGAACTTTACGAAAGTGACACATACTGAATGTTTGGTCACAACGTGCGGTACACGTTGCTGCAATTGAAATTAACCAAATTTGTATAGCGTAGGAAAACTAACCATTAGTCAAATCATTAAATGGAACTCGAACTTGTGTCAATTCTGCTGAACCTGTCTCTGTAATTTGCAATGACATCTTTTGTAAGTCTAACATTGGCAAAATGTAAATAGAATGTTATTTAATGTAGTCCATACCTTTATTCGATCTTTCACCTTGACACAGTTTTTTGGTGCAAGTAATACTCGATTTGACTAATTTACCACCTGAAATTTTCTCAAAGGGTAGAAAAATGAATTTAAAAAAACTATTAATAACACCAGACAAATACCAATGCAAATAAATGAATAAAACTTATGATATGTATGAGGTAAGTTATATGAATACTTACTATGAGTTATAATGCTCAATGGTGAATTGATGGAATTTTCAAAAACACCAAAGACGTAGTGATTGGATTGCTGCAATCCATTTCCAGATCCAGGACTCTGTATATTACTATGAACAAGAAATTGTGGTTTTTCGTTCTCTGCACATAATAAAAAATTTTCACAGCATTACAGTCATTTTATTATAGTATTAGTATAGTACAATAATTATTACATGCAATTAAATTTTAATTTTAATTTTTTATTATAACAAACGTATGTAAAAAACTGCATTTATACTAAGCATATACAACCCAATACAGAAAATTAGATGTAATGTTAATATAACATATTTTGGGACTTTATATCAGGCCCTATTATTGTATTATATTTAGCGCACTAAATTTGGCTACAAAATGAGCCCATCACCAGCTTCACAATACCCAAATAACCCAATCAAAGCAATTAGATAATTAGGCAATTGCTTTCACAAATAAAAAAAAAAAAAGATAATTAGGCAATTCATCTCTGGCGTTGAGCAAAAGGGAAACCACGGTCATTAGCAATCCTTAGAATCGTTCTTTGCTTTCTCTTCTTAATTCCGACCGACGGTGAACCCTATACCACCATTTGGACTGAGTATTGGTGGAGATCGAACCTAAATCGATCCTGTTTGGCGAATTTGGCAGAACGACGGTCACCATTTCTGACGATCGCACTGTAGAATTGAAGTACCGGGTCCCAGCTAAGTCGTTCCGACTGAGGGTGAACACTATACCACCATTTCGAGTAAGTATTGGGGGCAATCGAACATGTTTAGTCCTATTTGGCAGCGATTGAACACCATTTCTGGCGATCCCAGTGCATATTTCAACTAAGGAAACCGAGCTAAGTCTTTGATTTTGTTTTAGATCTAACATTAAACTTTTGTTAATCATGTAGTTGAAGTTATGCTTTTCATAGATGTTACTAATTCGGCTGGGTGCTTGAAAATCAATAGCTAACCTTCGTTTTTTATTCTTTCTTCCTAATTCGTACCTAGATTGTAGACCAAGAGTACGATTTTTGAAGATAGTGGCTCTAATCGGATCTGTTTTGGGGAATTTCTAAACTCTTGAATAGCTCTTCTCGCTATGAATAAACCTATTTAGTTCTGATTTCAACTAAATAACCCTAGTAAGTATCTATTTTTGTTGTGGATCTATTACTCTGGATTTATACAACATCTAATGGAATTTATAAACTAATAATTTATCGCAATCACATTACTGATCTATTACTTGTTTAGCATCTATTAAGTACAGAAATTTATCAAAATCAAGTAGCTACAAAACTATAATATGAAGTAATAGTTTGAAACTTACCATTGTTTTAAGCTATTTTCTTCCTCTTCTTGCCAATGATTGTTGAATTGCTGAGTTTCTTCATCTTCTTGAATAGCTCTAGTATGGCATGTTGTGTGGGTGTTTTCAATTCTCCTGTTATAATATAATATCTTCAAGACTGTTCAGTATGTATGCAGCTATAACAGGTTGTAGCTACTCACATTGATCTGGGTATTTGGTTGGTTTGATTTGAATCTAAATTTACTTAACATCTTTAAGACAAAATTCTGCCGTGAATGATGTTGTTGTTGGAAGACTAAAAGGTGGAATTATGGCTACAGTTCATTTCCCTATGAAGAATCTTTGGTAGATACTTATGTAACAAAGTATAGTTCCTGGACATTGGTACTTTGTATTTCTTACATGATTTCCAAATTCATTGTTTGCTAACATCTCTTTTCTAGTTTATGCAAATGAAGAATTTTCATTCTGATGCTATATTCAAGGTATAGTTTGCTAATATGTTATGAAATAGAGCAGTTCGTTTACGTAGTCTAATTCCAATTTTATTTACAGGTTTATTTCTAAAAATCAGATTTAAAGGTGAGACTGTTCCTATTTTCTCTATTAATAAGATTTAAATCATTTAAATATATAAGATTTCTTTTTTTAAGGGTCTCACACCTGAAGTATATTTAAAGAATACTGAAGGATGTAATTTAGTGGGAGGTGAAGGTGAAGGGTGGAAGTGATAAAACGAGGAAGATTCCCCGAGTGTCGTGTCTCTCAAGGATGGCGAATGGAAACCGAATTTATGTTGGCATTTAAGAGGTTGATAGGTAAGAGTTACAAGAATTAAAGGTAGGGTTCATGGGTGGTTTGAAAGGTGTGAAAGTAAAATGCAAAAGGTAAAAGGAAGGGGTGCATGCCAAAGTTAAGCCAAAGGATTGATTATCGTAGGTAGCTTGGAATTGGGTTTCGGGATTGATCTAGGGAGTCACGGTATTAGTATTGAGTGGCGTCACACTCAAACTCTCAATCCTCATTCGGTTGAGGCATTTTATCGAACACATAGCCTACCACTCCTCTCGGATCTCATCCTTTCGGATTAAGAGCGGAGATATAGATGAGTTGGGCTCGTGAGAGGCCGCTGTCGCGCGCACTCTCACTTCCACTCGGTTTACTAACTACCCCGGCCGAAAATAGAAGCAAAAATTAAGCAACATCATCCTTACAAAACATCAATCATACTCCCACAACACCAAGATCATAATATCAAAATATAAACATCAATCCATAGATCAACAAGGGCACACACACCCAAACAAATCTACTCTAACATAATAAACATTAAATCACAGCAATAGAAACAAAGCAAAAACATAAAAGAACAAACTTTATATTAATAGAAGAGAAATTATACCTAAAGAAGTCTTGGATCTACATCTTCATCTTTAAATCCTAAATCTATTCTAATGAGAATTTGGAAAAGAAAATTGGATCTAAAACTATTGGGAGTCTCCTCCCCTACCTAAGCTATCTACTACCTAAAACTAATGCCCCAAAGGTGTGAAGTAAGGAGCCTTATATAGGGAAACTGTAACACCCCAATTTTCACATCTTGGNGGGTTTGGCGGGTTGGTCGGGTTATGCACAGGCCTAGAAAAGATAGCTGAAAATTGAAAAACTATAAGCTCGAAGCTGAAATCTGAAGAATTGTTAAACTAGTTGTTATGCTTAAAAGTGTTTGGTAAAATTAGCTTTTTGATAAGCTGATAAATATAAAAACACTAAAAATGACATCTTCATACAATTTAAATATGTTTATTTATATACTAAAATATAAAATAGTGAAATCAATATATTTTAATAAAATATAAAGTAAGAACATATATTTTTAAACATATAAAGTAAAACAAAATGTTTATAATTCATAAGATTAGTTCATACAAAAATCAATGTTCAAACACAAATGTCAAATTGAAATTACAACCAAATATATTGAAGAGAAAAAGTCAAAAAGATTTAGCCAAAAAGGTTTTAATTGGGAAGGGTAAAGATTATAATTTCTTTAAAATAATAAGGTTAAAGATGGAAAAAAAAAAGTTAGGAAGCTACTAGCTTAGTTTAAGAACATTACCAAACAGAACTTATAGCTTATTAGTAGCTTAAAATAAGCTATAAGCTCCTAAATAAGCTCTGCCAAACAGAACTTAAGTAAAATTTTAATAAAGTTTTAGGGGGTGTTTGGCAAACGGCTGATAGCTTATAGCTGATAGCTGGTTGATTTAGCTAATAGTTGATGGCTGGTTGCGTTAACTGGTTTGACCAGCTGGTTGTATTAGCTGGTTATAAAAAACTGTTTGGTAAATTAGCTGTTTACTAGTAGCTGATTGAATGTAAAATGACATTTAAGGGTATGAGTGTATTGTATTATTTCAAGTTTTCAACCTTTAAATATAACAAGAAGATAATCTCTTAATAAATAATTATAAAATTTGGATATCATCTATACTTTTTTTTAAGGGCATAAGTTAATTATTTTTGTTTATTTAACTCTTATTAAATTATACGAGTATTCTAAAACAATTTTTATTACGTATTTATTTTCTATTATTATTATTATTAAAAATAACAAACCCATCACCTGTTGTTTATTATTATTATTATTATTATTATTATTATTATTATTATTATAAAATAACAAACACACCACGCATTTAAAAGTAAATCACACTAATTTCAAAGGATAAAATAGTCAATATACCCATTGTTCCCAACAAGCTAATACAAAAAGCTACATTCATTAGCTTTTCAATTTTCAGCTTATTGGCCCAATAAGCCAAGGCCAATAAGCCATTTACCAAACACTTCAAAATAGCTTATTGGTTGGTCAAAAAGATAAATTTGGTCAAATAAGCTAAAATTTGGCTTATAAGCCAATAACCAACACCCCCTTAATAAAAGATCCATTTATTAAATAAATTTTAATAGAGTTTGATTGTTTTGTTGCTTTAAAGGTTTAAAAAAATGTACGGAGTAACTTTTTTTTGAAGAGTTAGAGATGTATATTGCTATGGTAAAAAGTTATAGACTAAAATAGCTAGTAATAAATAATTGAGTGACTAAAGTTGTATTTTTTTTTCTAATTTTATTTTATTTTATTTTTGTTGTTCATTTGAAATCATAATTTTATTGTCTTGAGAGTTGAGATGAGACTGGAGAAGACGGTTATTCCGGATGCCGAAAGGCATTAAGGGGGTGTTTGGTTATTGGCTTATAAGCCAAATTTTAGCTTATTTGACCAAGTTTAGCTTTTTGACCAACCAATAAGCTATTTTGAAGTGTTTGGTAAATGGCTTATTGGCCTTGGCTTATTGGGCCAATAAGCTGAAAATTAAAAAGCTAATGAATGTAGCTTTTTGTATCAGCTGGTTGGGAACAATGGGTATATTGACTATTTTATCCTTTAAAATCAATGGGATTTACTTTTAAATGGGTGGTGTGTTTGTTATTTTATAATAATAATAATAATAATACCCTTAAATGTCATTTTACATTCAATCAGCTACTAGTAAACAGCTAATTTACCAAACAGTTTTTTATAACCAGCTAATACAACCAACTGGTCAAACCAGTTATCGCAATCAGCCATCAACTACTAGCTAAACCAACCAGCTATCAGCTATAAGCTATCAGCCGTTTGCCAAACACTCCTAAGACTTGTTTAATGCGTGCGTGAGGTAAGCGTGCTTCGCTATTCCCTTACCCACGTTTGACGCACGCTATGTGTGTGTCTTCACAGTTCATGCACATACTTAGTAATGTTGGAATGTTGGATACTTGGATACTCTCTCTTCCTGATGACGAAGCTTTACTTACAAACTTATAAAAGAAAACCTTTACTTTTGTTATTTGTTGGTCAACTATATTATTAATTAATAAAGAGTTGATGTAATAATTAAAACTAAAAAGAATAATGTAATACGATTATGACCCAATTAAAAGAGTGTGAATATATCTACTTTTGAGAAATTAAATGTTAAGATCTTACCTTTACTAAATTTTTAAGTCTGCAATAATTATAAAATGAACATCGCTATTAAAAATTTTCAATAATTATAAAATTGGAATCATAATCAGCTATTTGCAAATCAACACTAACATGCGAACTTGAAACCCTCAATCATTGATAAATTCAAATGGACAGTTGAAATTAGTCCTCACTTTTTCCAAGAGGAGTATATTCTCATTTGATCCTCTATATATATATGTATATGCTTTGGATCCCATTAGAACACACCCCAGAAGAAAATTAAGAACAAATTTCAACCTTAATTATGATGAGCACAAATGATGAGTGTAAAAGGGTGTAATGTCGTTCCGCTGAGGATTGGTGTTATGGCACGAAACTGTGTGAATTACTAGGCACTAGAGTATATGAATTTATAGAATCCAAGTAACAGATACTGAATGATGTGGAATAAAAGAAAGTAATTAATTAATGTGAAAATTATATGATAAAAGGTATGTGCCAGATTAGGGGTTGTAATCTTGATGTTCCAACCAACTCAGGATTAGGGAAAGAATAATTAACCAAGGGATATATGGGCAATGCACAAAAGAATTCTACTCAGCTACTTTCGTAATCAATAAGAGAATTACGCTAAAATTGCCCCACTTTCGTGATGCATCAATTATAACCTTAAACACCTAAGCATTGTAAGCCCCCAAAATTACCTCTACTTTCATAGCAGGAAAATTAGGTTGAAATTGGTAAGGCTCGAGGTCTCCATCCAACTTTCGTTGTAATGAATCCCTCTCCTAGACTAGCAATTAATTGTGGCCATCAATCAATAACAAGTAGGAAGAAATCCCCAACATAAACCCTAGGTAAAAGATTCAATCCCTTTATGCAATTAATTACCAATTGAACATCAAGAATCAAGATTAACAATGGATCCCTAATCCAAACCCATAAACGAACTACTCCCGCATGATGGGAGTAAACAAAGCAAAGTAATAATTAAGGATAAACATTGCAAGAAATATAAAGGGAAGAGAAACTTAACTGATAAATAACAAATCCAACTTCAATCTTTGATTCCAATCTTGAAATAAAATAATCTAATGTGAAACTAATCTAAACTATGATAGGGAAATATAAACTAAAAGCTAGGGTTCAGAACTCTGTAAGGGAACATTCTTTAATTGTAGAGAATAGGTCAAATATATATGAGGTAGATGGGCCTTGGCCCATTAGGCATCTTCCAATTCTTTTCCAACTTGTATTCTTCCTTGTAATTCCCTTTTCCTTCATAACTTGTCCAAAATGTTCCAATATTCTTCCTTTGTTGTTCCTTGTAGATAATTCAGCACTTGGACAATATATCACACAAATAATTCCCAATTTCACTAGGATACAGAAAATAACCTTCAAAACAACTAGAATAAGGAGTGAATAAATGTACAAAATAGTAGATATCAAATTACATGTGTAAAAATCGGACGGATCATATCAGATTTAAAAAAAAAAAACAAAAAAACAAAAACACAAAACGGTGACATTTTCGTAATTATCATCAACTTCACTTTGCAAACTTGAACACTTAAATATGCAATTTGTAACAAAATTTTAAAAAATTAATGAAAAAAATTAAATTTTAAATCTAAATCGTAAATGCTAGACCCTAAGTAGTAAAAAGTAAACCACAAACCAAATAAAATAAAAAACTCAGTCATAAACTCTAAATCGAAACCCTCAGTGCAATCCACTTTCGCATTATTGCAAGTGCAATCTTTTAATACTAAAGTGCAAAATGTTAATACTAATTGTGAAATATATTAATACTAATTGTGAAATATATTAATACTAAATATGCAAACCTGTAAAATTTTAAAAAGTGCAAATTTTATTGTTCAAGTTTGCATAGTAAAGTTGGTGATAATTACGAAAATATCACTTTTTAAAAATTATGATTTGGTCTATCCAATTTTTTTCAGATATAAGGTTGTGATTGGTTTATAGTTTTCTCCAAAAAACTTGTTCTAATATTAAAAACATAATAAGTTTCAATCCGGATTATGCCCCTGATTTATGTTTGTTTTTTTTTTTCTGTTAAATTTTTTTATGCATTATGCTATAAGAGTTGTACTATACAATTTTATGGACAAAAATATCCATCTCGTTATAACTTCTGTTATGTTTCCCATTATTATTACCATGCACATGCATATATAATAATTTTTTGTTTTATTCTTCAAAGGTAATAACGTATGTAGACATGTTATTATAAGAAATAAATTTTATTTCATTAAATTTTAATTAAATCTTACCATAATTATATTTAGTATATATATCATATCTAAATTTCTTATTTTAATAATATTAATCATACCATAATTATTATTCAAATTATAAACTATACTTTTATTTAATATAATATGAATTCTACAACTATACATTTTTTTTTAAAAAAAATTATATGCTATAATTTTTAAAAAAATATTTTAACATTTAGTATTAATATTGGACATTTGTTTTTTGCGCATCGCGCATATAAAATACTAGTTAAATAATATGGTGGAAGTTGAATCTGTCATTGTTAAGATTATTGGAATGAATATCAGGGTAAAGTTTGATACATATTGTGGTGATCCAAAAAGATAAATTTTATGATATTCTATGCAAATATCTTAGACTCTATGGACAAAATAGAATATATGCCCATCCAATTTAAGTAGTAATATGGTGAGGTAAATGGTAAATCATTGTTTGAGAAGGTTATGACAGGCCTTAAGGAGTTGTTTGTTGATTATGTAACCAGTTTTCCTATCTAGTCTCAGTTTGGTCCAGTTGAACATGCTGAACAACCTGTTCTTTCTATTTCAATATTTGATTCTCTTTTTGTTGGGAGACCTCAATCTTTATTAAAATCTCATATTATGAAGCAAAGATTGGCGAGTGGGGATTTGGGCAGAAAAAACAACTGAGCTGGAAGTTTATTGGTCTGAGGTTATTGTGATTGAGGAGGATTTTTTTTACATTCTGAGATTGTGGAAACTTAATGCTGATAGATTCCCTATATTATCTAAAATGGCAAGGGATATACTTGTTGTTCCCATCTTTACATTGCATCAGAAATCAACATTCAGTACCAGTGGCAAGGCACTAGATGCCTTAAGGAGTTCTCTAACTCCGAAAATTGTTAAGGCACTTGTATGTACACAAAATTGGCTGAGGTTATCCAATCAACCTATCTCAGTTGAAAATATAGACGATGTTGAAAGAATTGAAAAAGGTAAATACTATAACCTTTTTTTAAATGTTAATTATATTATCTTAATTTAAAATCTAAGTTACAAATGTTTTTTTTAGAGTTGTGCACTAGAGTTGGTATTGTTACTGTTGGAGTTGGTTATTCACTGCATCCAATACTTGTATACTTGTTTCTTCTATTTAGTATTTAACTAAAGTTATTTTTTAAGTATTTCATTTTTTATTTTCATATTTGATTGTTCCTTGGCTGGAAAGTGTGGCTCTTGGCTCAGCAACATTTTAAATGTTACTGCCATTGAGCTAAGAACTCAGTACTGTCTCAGGTATCAGTAATGAATTTTGACCCCTTTATCTTTAAATGGTGACTAACTGACTGATAATGTATATCGCTTACCTTATCTCTCTTATTCTTTATGCTTACAGCTTATTGCCTTAATTTCGCAATGATGATGTTTCTACCATGTTGTCTGAATTGAGTTTTGGTATGTTGCCTATGTAGTGTGGTCTTGATGGCATAACTCATTGAGCAATTTGCCCCAATCCTAACTTTATATGAAAAAAAAAAAAGCATTCTTAGCATCCTTAATTTTGTTTAATACTTTGTCTCTTAGAGTTCAATTGTAAATCATTTGATGAACTTTTAAACTTATTCAATTTTAATATTTTATCCGGAAGAAGAATAGAAGATTAGGATTGGATATTTGATGCTGGGATTATTTCGTGGACCTTGTGGAGTTGTGGTGATTGGTGATGGATTGATTATTGATGATCAATTTCTAAGTTCTAACTTCTAGCATAACTGTATTACTTTCATCGATGCTAAATTGTAATAGTTTAACTACTAAACTTGTGATTTAGTGTAGGGTTGTGCAATACCCGACCCAACCGACCCGAAGCCCGAAACGAGAGGAACCGAACCGAGCCGTATCCGAAGTGCATTATCCGATTCACTATGCTAAACAACGTCGGTTTAGGGGGTTCGGGTGGGATTGGATATTTTTATATCCGATCCGCCCGAATATCCGAACTTTAGGTAGGGTTTGTGTATGTTGCATACTATACGATGTCGTTTTATCAATATATATATATATATATATGTTTTGTGATGTGAGACCAGGTCTCATCCCCCATTTCATTTGTGCGTAGTCTCTGAGTTCTCCAATCTCTCCCTTTTTTCTACCTCTCTTGAGTCTTGATTCTTCTAGTCTTCTTCTCTGATTCTCTCCAAAGTCCAGACTCCATACTCTACTTATGTTCTTCTCCGATTCTCATACAATCACCTTGTAGAGTCGTTGAGTCTTTGTTTTGTTGTCGACTTGGTGGAAGCCTCCTTGCAAAGTCGCCGGTCAGTGCTCAGTGCTCACTGCGTCACTGTAGAAGCCAATCGCATGGAAGTCTTGTTCGCTACTTCGCTTGTTGATGTTTGAAGTCCTAGTTCTCAGAGGGAAACTTTGAGAAAGCAACTAAAACTAAGACCTTTTTTTTTTATTGTTATTATTATATGTTCGTGCTACTATGGTTCATGATTCATGAATTTCGTGTTTGATGATGTACTGATTGATTTAAATTTATGATTCATGAACTCTAATTTGTAAG
>NXFB01000029.1:384041-398738 GCA_002525835.2 Ipomoea batatas | reverse complement strand
CGTAAAGCAAAGGAAGATCATGAAAGACTGTGCGTTCCTCTCAAGTTTTGATGGGCTAGGAGATGATGAGTTGAAGTATGGAGGAGGCTGTTTTTTTTTTTATCCACCAGAAGCTGTAGAAAAGCCAGGGGATGACGTTCTTGCTTTCTTCTTGCTGATTTTTTATGTTAAAGAGTTCTTTTTAGGATATACTAATGTTTGATGCTGTATTCACTTGCCAATAAGGTGCTAATGCCCCCTTTTTTTGCAGCATAAGTGATGGTCAAGCCAATCTAGTGGAGGGTGAACTTTCAAAATCTTGTGGAAAACAACAGATGCTATTTATTAGATTGTGGTGATGAGGTATTTGTTTGGGTTGGCCGTGTAACACAAGTGAATGAGAGGAGATTGCTATGTAGTTCTATACACCTATCACTCTCATGATAAGAAAGAAGATTATTACCTGTGCAATTCACTGGAAGCATATATCATCTGGCTTCGCCACCGTCGCCACAAAAGGTAAGTATTGCTTTATATTTAATATATTATTAATATTTAATACCTCATTGGTGTTCAATTAGATGGAAGTGAACATGTAGAACCATTAAGGAACCGCCTCTCAGATAAAATGGAGCAAGAAAGTGCTAAGTTGGTATGTATTCTGCTACTATCTCTGTGTCTTAGGAATTTCAATTACTTGCTATTTCAATTTCTTTGATGAGTTTTAACTTAGTTGTAATTGATTGATGCTCTAAGATGTAGTTTGCAGCAAGTATGAAACATTAGATTCCTTCTTTGCTCCTTGAATGATTAATTGATTATGCAACCAACTTTTTCAAACAATGAAACAGTGCTATGTAAACACAAATGACTATTAACAGTCCTAATAAGCAGCTGGGGGCTGGCCTGGTTCAAATGCTATCTCAATTTCACAGCAAGCTGAGCTTGCCAAGAAAGCTTTGCATGAGAATGTGTGTAGGCTTAAGGTATAACTTTGCACTCAAATGAATCATTTTGATCTCCTATTCTTAAGTATATATCTTGAGACAAATTGTTCCTGCCTTTAAGTGAATATTAATTCATATAAGCACTGAATTTAGATCTGGTTACGATAAATTATGGTATATTTCCTTAAGAAACACACTAGCATTGTAAGAATAATCTTAATATGGCTTTAAGTCCTAAAGCTTTGTCATGTTTTGAACAATACATTGTGTAAACTGCTAACTGCCTACTGTTAATTTTAAAGAGAAAAACTATATGATAGGGGATTCACAACAAAACATTTTTCTGTTTTCCAATTTTCTATTTTTTTTTTTTTGAAATATGACTCATTTCTCCAGTTACTAAACGCACAAAATTTGACGTAAACTTTAGACATTGTTTAGAAGTTCCCTGCCATTATACTTTTGAGCTTGAAATGAGTTTTATGATCATAATTACTGTCATTATCGGAAACTACATGTAACCATTTCCTCTAGAGATAGCTGCTTCCTATTCATTTGTCATGTGCATTGCTTTTAGTGGATGATTATCATGAATTGCTCATAGAGAAAGATTTATGCATATTTTTATGTGCAGAGTGTAGACTGTAATCATCTTACTACCAGTGTGCTTTAATGATTCCTTATGAGATTTGATTAACTTGTTACTACAATTTCCCTTGTGGACTGGAAATTCTAATTGTACCTTTATAGTGGATTATATCTTGAGCCTCTGTGATGGTCAACATGTTGAAATTATATTACAGTAGTTTGAATCAGAGTTAGAGTTAGTGTACCTTGGTTATAAACACCATGAAGTGATATCCTAAGGGAACTTGTTTTCCTTTTCTTTTTATGTGCTTTAGGAAGACTTTCATGCTGTGGTAGATTGGGCATACAAGATTGATCCTTTGCGTTGCATATCATTGCATGGAGTCACAGAACGGTATATTTCTGGTCAGAAATCTGATACAGCAGGATTTGTTCGTATCTTGCTTGATGACCTTGAATCTAGAATATCTGTACTATTTAGCCGTGTAAGCAGCTGCATCTAGACCTGACAATTCGTGTATACGGGTTCGTTAACGGGTCGACACGATAACGACACGAACACGATAAGCCTAAACACGAACACGACACGTTAAGGTTAACGGGTTCAAAATTGTAACACGTACACGAACACGAATTGTTAACGGGTTAAACGGGTTGACACGATAGACACGTTTTGTTAACGGGTTTCAGATCGTGTCGACACGATATGACACGAAACCCGTTTAAACCCGCTAAATCTATTGATATATTAAAAACTAAAATTTAAAGTTAAATTATATAAAAAAGAAATAAAACATACAATCCAATCCATCAAACAAACTAAAAAAATACTCAATTTATAACATTCATAAAATTATAAAATAACATCCAAAAATCATAATTAAAGAAGTTCATACTAGTTTTTAGAATAAAATTGAACACAATAAACATTCAAATTTCATATTGTCGAACATCAATAATTGGTGTATGATCTTGGCCTAATGTAGTAAATTCATTCTTAATCATGTTCATGATATATTTTGTAAAGACAATGGTTCTTACCTAAATGACAATGGTTCTTAGCGGGTTCTAAACGTGTCTGTATAAACGGGTTCGTGTAAACAGGTTAACACGATAATATTAACGGGTTAAACGGGTTCTTAATGGGTTTAACGGGTTGACCTGTTAAGACACGAAAACATAACGGGTTTTTAACGGGTCAACTCGTTAACGACCCGGGACATGTTAAGGCTAAACACTAACCCGTTATTTTTGTGTCCGGTTTCGTGTCGTGTTAACGGGTCGTGTCGATAATTGCCAGGTCTAGCTGCATCCTTGCTTATCAACTTTTATAGTAGTGATATTCTTCTTCTTCTTTTCATTTTTGTAAACTTGAAACTTGGATTGTAGTTTGTAGATGAAGCTTGTCTTCAAATTGAAAGAAATGAGCGAAATGTTCGTAGAATAAATTTTTATCAAATAATTTTATTTTTTTAAAAATAATAATGACTATCTGCGTCAGGAACTGGGTAGTTCCAGACGCAGATAGTCTGTTTTAAAAAAATAAAAAATTACTAGCTGCGTCCGGAACTGCCTAGTTCCGGACGCAGCTGGTGACTATCTGCGTCCGGGGCAACTCTAGACGCAGATAGTCCGGACCGATTGCGTCTCTGGCATATGCGTCTGGAGTACTCCAGACGCAAATGCCCTTTTTGTACTAGTGAACATCAATGGGTAACCCAACCAAGATGACAAGAGACCCACACTGGTGACTACAAGGTCATGAGTTTGAATCCTTTCCCCTTGGTTTAAACCGGTCAATTATAGATAACGTAGGCTGATTTACTTTCTTGTGGTCTTTTACCGAATAGGAACACAAGGCGGAATTTACTCACACCATACACCCAAAACAGTTGTGAGATTTCTCTCATCATCCAACAAAAAAGTACAACATCAAGTATAGAGTTGTTGGGCTTATATCTAGCTAATAGGCCTAATCTATTTAGCTTAGGATCATCCGCATTTGTGGATTTTTGTTAGACCAAAAGACTAGGTGTTGGGTTTTTAGCTAATGGGAAAATGGGTTTTTGATGAGTTTTTTTTCCTGCAAATTCAATTTTTTGTAGGAACCACAGTTGGAGAAATTAAAACAAAAATAGTTTACAACTTTTTTCTACACGTTTGGTGCACAAAATGCACCTAGTGTATGTGCTAGCTAGGCGTGTAACCAGATCATTGTGTGTGTGTGTCTGTGTTAGAATCCGTTTTATTAATTCTTCTTCCACTTCTTTCTTCTCTCTCTTATGTGGATCTGAAAAAACCAACAAAAACTAGCTACATACTAATGAGGTTTCTTTAACATGCTAATAAGAGCATATGATGACGTGAAAGAGAGTAAGGTCACAAATAGCTCTATTAGGTTGGACACCATGTTGGTCTCACGGTGAGGGTTAGATACAAGTCTAGAGGGGGGTGAATAGACTTGTAGGGTTTTGAAAACAATCACGAATGGTTAAGGCTACCTTAGGGGTAACTTTAACTACTCATTCAGAGTTTGAATATGAAGCGGAAAATATATTTTTAAACCTTATATGAAACTCCTAGCACTTTAGGTTTCCTTTATCAAATTCTTAGGTTTGGTTTCAAATGCAATTGTAAAGCAGTAAATAATAGTAAAGAGAGTGAGAGAGATTTTATAGTGGTTTAGCAATAACAAGCTTACTCCAATCTTCTTCACATCACATGAAGGGCTGCACTATTTTCCAGTACAAATCCTGAACATTCACCCATTGAACAACAAGCCGGTAGTGAACTCCACACCACACAGCTTTTTCAACTCACAATAGAGTTTTCTCATCATCTTTCTATTACAACCGAGTAGAGATACATGTTTGAAGAAATAAAGTTTCTTCTTCTCCAACTAAGATATCTTGGCTTTTTGAATTTGGATATTTTTCATTCGAAGCAGCTTAAGTCTCTTGGAAATCTGGATAAAACTATTAAGCTTTTAGACTCTCTTTTTCTTTGTCACTGGTCACAAAAAGGAACGCTTGAATGTTTTTTCACACTTAGAATTTTCAATTGACCATCACGTACTTTCTTTAGCTAAGGAAGAGGGTATTCATAGGCACTTTGAAAAATAGTTCCGTTGGAGGGAGAACTATTTTCAAATACCTTAGTGACCAACAGGTAGAGACCAATGGGTAATCTGGAGGGTAAGTGAGTGTGTCAGATTTCCAGCCGTTGAAACCTTAATTTGCGCTGAATGTTGATTTTTGTTTTGCACAAAAGATCAGGGTATTAAATGGAATATCAACCTTGGGATATGATCTTAGGACTCACATTTCCTTGGACATATTCACTCAACCTTTTAAGGTTTCAGACTGTGCAGCTTAGAAAATATCTCGAGCAGTCCTATTGAGTGGTTAACTAGGTTAACGCCTTGAGCCTTAGGTTTTCTCGGATACGAATGGCTGAGTTTACCATTCGTCCCTTAATTACTAGAATTTCCTAACTTTGACCTTTGCGACCCTTAGGTTATGAATGGTTGACTTTACCATTTGGTCTTGCAATACTTTGAAACGTAGACCATTCTTCCTCTCGGTCTTTGCAACCTTTCAGCCTTGATATCTTCTACTTTTCGAATCTTCAAGTTTTGGTCTTCAATCTTGAACCATCCAAGATTTAACCACTCAGGTTACTCTTCGAATCATTATTGCGATTGACCTCTCGAGATAACATTCAGATATATGGAATTGTTACTACTCGAGGTACCATTCAGTTGGATTCGAATGTTTGAGCAGAATAAATTCTACGTCTAAAAACACAAAGTAATTGGGGTCTAAAATTCCTATCATTTGGTATATCATCAAAATCTCAAAACAAATGTTCCTAACAAATTCTCTTTTTTTGGTGATGACAAAACCTATACCCTATGAAGTTGTATTTATCCATGAAGAGGATTTTTAATTACAAACATCCCATAATTGAGTTTAACAAATATTTCATTTCTAGGAGTAAAATTACTAGAATTTAAAACTCAACGCGACCCAACATAAAATCGTTTTATTTATCATCTAAAAAATATTACAATTACAAAATTTTGAAGTTAAAGCATAAAGTAAATAACCATTACAAAAACTAATTATCCTGCAGCTGGGCTTCCTCTTCCTGTTGCTTCCTTGCTTTTGCTTTAGCTCTGTCCAACACTTGATTGATTTCATTTCTTGTGCTTCTAGTGTTGTTCTCCTGGACATGGTATGCGAAGCAACGAGTGATCTTAGCTCATGTAATGGAATGCTTCGTCAACATCAATTCCACCAATTACTCCTCGCCTATACCATCTGATCATCTCTACTTGATTCATTCCATCAGCGAATGATGTAGAATTGTCTTTCAGGAGCTCAAACACTGCACTGTTGATGGATTCATCTGAATCCATACTTGTGACATTCTTAATAGAATCAATACGTGACTTCAATCTCCTCTCAACTTCAACAACTTCCTCTCTCTATCTCTTCTTTGCCCTTGAATTGTCTTCATCTCTTCGCTTTTGCATTTCAATATTCTTGTTCATGTGGAAGACATGATCAATTCTGCAATGTTTATCCCATCTCCTCGTGCAGTGAAAGGTGGTAGATTGTATCCCTTGAATCTTTTGCCATTGCCTTCCTCATAGGGCACAAATGGAACTTCCCTACCCATTAGTGTCAATGGTCATACGAGTTGTGGAAGTTCTTTTGGATCTTCTACTCTTGCCCCTAAACGGTTTGGATGCTGAGATTGGGATTTGGGCTTTGCTGCTGCTTTGGAGGGTATCTACTTTCCCCTTTTTTTGGGAAAATTATGCTGTGGACCCAGGTCCACCTTGTGGATATGGGTCCAAAACTACGTCGTTTTTGTTTTTGTTTTTTTTTTTAAATTAGTAAACATATTGCTAAATATAGTGTTGTCCAAAAATGTGTGAATGTAAAGGTTTTAAAGTGTGAATGTAGAGTATAGAAATCGTGAATGTAGATTTATGATTGTGTGAATGTAGAGTTGCCCAAAAATGTGTGACTGTGGAGGTTTCAAATTGTGAATATGGAGTATAGAAATCGTGAATGTAGAGTTATGCATGTGTGAATCTGTAATACAGTTAAGAAGTTTTAGCAACTTGTAGTCCTGTAATGTGTGAATGTGGAGTTCTCAAGTTGTGAATGTGGAGTATAGGACCTGTGAATATAGAGTTTTGAATGTGTGAATGCATAATAGTGGTAATATAGTTACTAAACATATAATCCTGTAACGTGTGAATGTGGAGTTTACAAATTGTGAATGTAGAGTATAGTGTATGTGAATATAGAGTATAGTGTATGTGAATGTAGACAAGGTGGACCTGGGTCCACGGCATAACAACCCCTTTTTTGGCATCATGTGAGGACTGGGTTGTTGTTGCTGCTGCTAGAATAGTTGGCATGTAACGAATGAGATCGACAATTTATGTATCTGGTCGCGCATGACCTCCTGGTTCCTACCGAAAATATGTTAACTCTTGAGCGTATGATCTGCTTTGTCTATAGTGAGAGTAACCTTTTCTTTGATGACCTTCTGGTTGTCTATAATGTATCGTTGGTTTCTCCAAATATCAAGCAATACTACCAAGCACATTATCCAAAAAACCTTGCGTTGCAGTCATGAAAGCTTCTGAGCCGGTTAGGGAATTAAGAACTGCATCCTTGAACTCGTGATGTACTTTTGGAACAGATGCAGCAGGCTGGCTATGAGATTGGACAAAGTTCTCAAGCTTGAGCTTCTTGTTGAACTTTAGACTTAGTCTCATCAGCCATCTTATGAGTTTTCTTGACAGCCCTCCTCACTTTCTTGAACATTTGCTTTTGCTCCTCAGCCATGGTCTTTAGAGATTACAAAAGAATGGAAGGATCTTCTATTGGCCTTGGTGCTGGATGAGGTGTCTCGTCCTGACCAACTGGAATTGAAAAGAGATTCGTAGGGTTCGCACCGAGTGGCACTTCTATTTTTCCACCACTGATTGAACCTAAATTTGTTGAAACCAAAACTCCTTCATCATGAGTACGAGGAGTTTGTTCTGTTGAAGGACCTCGAGTGGTTGGGGACGGCTCAGCTCAGCTCACCCCTTGGTTTTACAACCTCTCGAGTGGGTGTAAAAGTAGGCGAGCAGACTTCTACTCCTCGAGCATCATCACCCCTCGGTTCTTCAACCTCTCGAGTGGGCATTTGACAACTCGGTATGTCCTCTACTGCAGCTTCAGTGCTTCACTACTCGGTTCTGCAACCTCTCGAGTAGGAGAAAAAATTGGAGTTAAAAGTTGGGCTGCTTGTACCATATGATGAATTACCTCATCAACCTTATAGGTTGATTCCTTGGCAGCTGGTTGGATTACTTCCTCAGCCTGTTGATTGCTCGGTTGTGCTTCTGTCTTCTCAGCCTAGGCAACTGAGGTTCTGACCACCTCATCAACCATTCGGTGTACATCTCCTCAAGTTGTCTCATCCCCTATCGTCTTGGCTAGGCTTATTGGTTGAACAACTCTGGTACTTGGGCAAACCTGAAGGTTTGGACCAACAAATTCCGATTCGAAGCGAGAGAAGGCTTGGACCATCCTCACCTCCTTCGAAAAAGACTTGGGGCGGTTAGAAAGAGTCTCAGCTTCATCTTCTACCACATTCTTTTTACCCTTGGAAACTTCCTTCTTGGCCAACTTCTAAGAATAGATTCGGTGGATCTCATTGATTTGTGTGGCGAGAAAAATAGAGGAGGTGCCCAACCATCTAAGGGCAAAATTTTCCTCAGGCCGCATGCTAACAGTGCCTTATCTAATAGTGTCTAGGTCTGACATGCACCATTTCTGCCAGGTAGTTACCCTTATCAGCTCGTATCAAGAGATATACAGAGACACATGCAGCCCAACAAGACTCCATCTCAGCAAGCTCAGCACAAATGTTTGTTAGGAGCAGACAATGTCACGTGATTGTATATACATGCTAGTATATTAATTTCCTTCAGCTTGGAACCAGAAACCCCAATGGGATTATCTACTATGGGCCAGCAGCAAGACTGGACAAACTGCCAACGGATTTCATTAATTCCTACTCGGCCATCGTTCAGCCCGGGTCTGGGTGCAACTTCTTATCGCAAGCACCGACGTTGAGGCATGATCTATTCAAAGAAAATCCCACAGGGGCGAAACCAATATAGCTCGCAGACCAAACATACATCAGAAGGCCAAAAGAAAATAAAAGAGGCATACAAAGAACAAAAAGAATGCACATCTAAAAAATAAAGCTAAACTAGCAAACATTAAGTGAATGAATGAATGAATGAAATAAATATTGTTCAGGAATAAGAGAAAGACACGAAATAAAGTTAAATACCCCTAATATTTCCAACCCCACCCAGAACCCAGAAGGGGTTCAGCTACTATTGGCCAGCAGCAAGCCTGACTAGGTCAACAAATTTGAAAAATCCTGCCCGACCACCGTTCAACTCGGACTAGGGTGTCTCTTGTTTTAGTTTAGGACATTTATTTGCATAGTGTCATTTTTCATTACAATTCTAACATCTACATTCATAAGGTTTTTTTTTCTCCTTAGCTTCTAATGGTTTTATATTTCTTCTTATTCTGAATTTTCTCTTATTTCTAAATTCTTATTAACTGTGATATATAGAAGGGAGCAGGACGTTATGTCAGGTCTGTAACCACCATGATTCGGTTAGTAAAGTTCGATGACGTTGTGACTTTTATATTTTCATATTTAGTAAGCTCAAATTAAGGATTGAAAAATGTAATGTCACGCTTATATGAATCAAGTGAGAGATTGTAAGAAATAATTTATTCCTAATGTTGATTCATATAATAAAGGTATAACGCTCATATGAATCAAGTGGGAGATTGTTGGAAATAATTTATTTCTAACGATGATGATTAGTGATGTATAAATGCAGAATTACTAGGTGAAATTCCTTCCCTCTCATTTTGTTAAAATCTAAGTTTATATGGGTTAAAAGATGTATAATGGAAAAGGTTATGAGTTTCCTAAAAGGAGGTTTCATAATCCTAAAAGGATTTATAAAAGAGGGTTTCTCATCACATCTATAAATACCTAGGAAAACTCTAGGGATAATAAGTTTTCTAGTCTATAAGTTTTCCAATCTCTGTATCATCAGGAGGTGATTAAGGGGTGAAGCATTCTTGATTTATTTGGTTTAGGGATTACATCTCCAATGGAATCAAGTAAGTTTTATCTTTATTTATGTTTAATTAAAAATCCATGATCATGCACATTGTTTGATTGATTAATTTGATTTACATGCGGTTCATTGTTATTTGTGTTTCCGCATTCAAGTTATAGCGCATAAAGGTTGTGATTAACACCTTTCACAATCTAACTCTTATCAAATCTTAAGCACCCCACCCCTCATCCTTCATTATATGTGCTAAAAAAAATTATGAATTTAATGCTCTTAGAGCGCATAACACCAGCACTAAGACTCGTGCAAGAGGTTGTTGGCAAGGATTGCACTTTTGACTTTCATGTATGAGAATTATGCCCTATTCATTTGGCCACTCATTTCGGGGTTGAGTTTTTTAAACACTTTTTTGTTTGGTAGATCTTAAGGACTGGGCCGGATTTTGGGCTGTGTAAGCTGCCCAATAGCACAGGGCCCCCAAGCCCAATATTTAGTGTTTATATGTGTAACTATATTGGGCCTAATTTTAGGTTTTCATCTCCTCATAGGCTCAGACTTCACTCTTCAATCTTCATTTTTGGCATAGTCATCCAGTGCTCAACTGGTGCACACCAATTTGATTAAAAAAAAATCAACGAGTTATAAATGTTATATCATCCTTGAGTTCTGAACATATTGGTATATTCGATCTTGTGAGACTCTACTTCTTCCATTAAATTAGATCGAATTTTGAATTATTCGCCCTCCGGAAAACCAAGACACATAGCTACCGCTCGAAATCCACAATTTCCATCAGATCTCACATACATCTTGCACTTGCATGATAAAAGGATGAAATATACCTGGAAGTTGATATGTAAAAAATGTCTATCACCTGAAGTTGATGCAGCTAATTAAACAACTATTTTGGGCTAGTTCTTGAAACTAAAAAGTATTTGGCTCTGCAAATCTCAATGCAGCCGAACACTTATATCTACTTGGATCTTGAGTGGGCATAGTTGGATCAACTTGAGTTTTTTTGGAGCGATTTGTTCTTTGAAGTGGGACACATAATGAATATTTATTTGCACGACTGGCTCACGAACCAAAGTTGTAGATGGTGCAATCTTCTCTCTCAACTTTCTCAATATACTGAATTTACCAGTTCTTGCTTGTTTCTTGAACTGATTCTTAAGCATATGAAGCTCATGTTTAAAACCAAAATCCTCATTGTTTAGAGAGATGAAAGGTGATAAGTCAAGCTTTTCTCCAAAATATATCAATCGAATCGAGTGGGATAGGATGATCATTGTTAAAATATGTTACTTGTTCGTGTGCAATGGAAGCCCACAACTGTACTTGTGCGCAATCGACATCCACAATTTTAAAAAATAAACCCGTTAGCTTTTGACCTCTCAAACTCATTAAATATGAGATTGAGTGCATGAATTGACACAAATCCACGCAATTCTTGAAAATGTGAAGTGTTGAACTAATGTCGAATTACAATTTTGCTTTGTTCAAGACTTATCTGATTGATGTGTCTTGTGACAATAACATATCCGAGAACTCAACCTCTTCTTTGAACATATTCAATTAAATCTTCGCGAGACATGAACACCTAATAAAAAATTATTTTTATTAATAATAAAATTACAATGCAAGTAGAAAATATTATTTGATATTTATAATATAGAAATTATAAATAGCAACACCCAAATAAAAACATGCTAACTATTAGGACTCTGTATTTGAGTCACACTAGTATTATCAGTTCTAGTCTATTTGAGACTCCTCTTGTATATATATATATATATATATATATATATATATTCATGTCTTCTATTATTTTAATGACTGAACTCCATTGAATACAATATTCAGTTCTCATCTGGTATTAGAGCAGTGGAGAGAGAGGCGACGGTCGAAGAAACGGAAAAAGTAAGAGCAACATCTGAGACGGTCCGTTCAGAGGAATTAACAGATCCGTCAGCCATGAGGAAAGAAAACCTAGGCTAACTGCGTGGTGGCGGTCAGTCTGCTGGCAGGGGAGGCCGGAATTCTCGTACGCGTGGGAGGGGCGGTCGCAGTAACACTTGGCAGCCTAAATGCCAACTTTGTGGATTTATTGGACATACTGCACCTGACTGTTATTCTTTTAATCCCACGCATCATCAGACAAATTTTGTTTATTCTGGTAATGCCCCAGGTAATTTCAATTTTTCTGGTAGTGCCTAAGATTTTCAAACAGATTACAATCTTTGGATACCTCGGACATTGCTGCGTTATTTACGTCCGAGGAATATAATGGTGGGGACACGTTGAGAGTTGGTGATGGTAAGGGCTTACATATTAGTCATGTTGTTCATGCATCTTTTGTTACCCCGTCTAGAGTTTTTAAGCTGTCTGATATTTTACATGTTCCTGGTCTGTCTTCGTCCTTATTATCTGTTCAACAATTTACTAGAGATAATAACGTTTTCTTTGAGTTTTATCCTTCTTTCTTTCTTGTGAAGGATATCACCACCACGTCGATTCTTCTTCGCGGCAGTAGTTCAGGGGGGTTATATACATTGCCTGTTCCATCCTCTCGGTCCGGTCCTCTAGCTTTTGTCTCTTCTCGTGCTTCTCCCTCGGTGTGGCATGATCGTCTAGGTCATCCTCATCAACGAGTTTTGCGTCATATTTTGCCTTATTGTTTTGTTTTTAGTTCGAATAGTTCTACTCGTTGTACTACTAGTCTCTGTTTAGCATGTTAGTTAGGCAAATCTGTCCGTTTTCCTTTACAGCGTGTTGAAACTGCTAGTTCGAATGTTCTTGATTTAATATATATTGATATTTGGGGACCAGCTCCTGTGTTGTCATCGAATGGTTATCGCTATTTCGTTATTTTTGTTGATGATCATTCTCGTTATACATGGTTCTATCCTATGAAGTTAAAATCTGATCTCTATGTTGTCTTTGATCGTTTTCGTGCCTTGGTTGAATGCTCTTTCAATCGTAAGATTAAGGCTATTCAATCTGATCTAGGGGGCGAATATAAAAAAATTGCATTCTTTGTTTACTTAGTTAGGAATTCATCACAGGTAGTCTTGTGCCTATACTCATGAACAGAATGGTCGTGTTGAGCGGAAGCATAGACATATTGTTGAGATAGCTCTCACTCTTATAGCTCGTGCGTCTGTTCCCTCTCGTTTCTGGGATTATGCTTTTGAAACTGCTATTTATTTGATTAATAAGATGCCTTCAACTGTCTTGCATAATTCCAGTCCATATCTTCTATTACATAACTCGTCTCCGTCCTATTCCTTCCTTCGTGTGTTTGGTTGTCTCTGCTTTCCTCACTTGCGTCCTTATAATCGTCACAAGATGTCCTATAGGTCTGCCCCATGTGTCTTTCTAGGTTATCCAGAGTCATTTAGGGAGTATAGATGCATGGATTTATAGACTAACAAAATATATGTATGCAGACATGTGAAGTTTGATGAGAAGGTGTTCCCCTTTGATCGCTCCTCTGTGCCTCCATCTCCTCCTGTGGAGCCACGTCCTTGGGTTGAGTCTGTTCTACGCACGGCTCCTGCTCCTACACCAGTCGTGCATGTGCCTACTACGACTGTTGTTGCTCCTACCCGACAAAGGGGTCGTCCTCGTGGGCTATCTTCTAGACCAACAGTTCGGTCTCATAACATGGCTACCAGAAGCCAGTCTGTAGCTCCTCATACTGCTTTGTCTACTCAGGTATGTCCCTCTAAGCCCACGTGCTACACTCAGGTGGTCAAGTTTCCTCAATGGCGTGATGCCATGGATCAGGAGTTCAGTGCCCTTCTGCACAACCACACCTGGGTTCTTGTTCCTCCTCGGTCAGATATGAACATTATTGGCTGCAAATGGGTTTTCCGAACCAAGCGGAAGGCTGACGATTCCATAGAGAGACACAAAGCACGACTGGTCGCCAAGGGTTTTAATTAGGTACATGGTCAAGATTTTTTTGATACATTTAGTCCAGTTGTAAAACCCACTACTCTCAGGCTGCTTTTGAGCTTAGCTATTTCTTCTGGTTGGGTTATACGGTAGTTGGATATTCATAATGCCTTCTTGAATGGTAATTTGACTGAGACTGCTTACATGCGTCAACCCCCTAGTTATGTTGATACTCAGTTATCTGAACATGTGTGTTTATTGAAGCGCTCTCTGTATGGTTTAAAACAGGCTCCTAGGGCCTGGTTTAATCGTTTACATTCGTTCTTGCTGTCTGTGGGGTTCGTTGCATATAAAACTGATGTCTCTTTATTCCATTTTTCTCGAGATGGTGCATGTGTTTACTTACTGGTGTATGTTGATGATATACTTGTAATGGGGAGTGATCCTAAACTTGTAACTGACTTGCTGTCCAAGCTGTCTACTACTTTCAAGATTAGAGATCTTGGTGAACCAGGGTTCTTTCTGGGTATTGAGATGGTGAAGAGTTGTGATGCTGTTATTCTGTCTCAGCAGCGGTATATGACTGATGTCTTAAAACGTGCTGGTATGGCTGAGTGCAAACCTTTGGCTACACCCCTCTCTACTGCGAAGGTTTCCTCCTCTCTCTCCAATGTAGATCCATATGACGATCCATCACGATTCAGAAGTCTTGCTGGGGCTCTCTAATATATCACGGTGACTCGTCCTGATCTGTCCTTTGCAGTCAATCAGCTCTGTCAGCATATGCATGCACCTGCAGTGTCACACTGGGAGCAATTGAAACGAGTGTTACGGTATGTTAAAGGGACTCTAACATATGGTTTGCGTATCAATCGTTCTGTTTCTAGAGAGGTTCATGCCTTTTCTGATTCTGATTGGGCTGGTTGCCCTGAAGACCGTAAGTCTACTAGTGGTTATGCTGTGTTCTTGGGTACTAATCTTGTCTCGAGGGTTTGCAAGAAACAAAAAACAGTTGCTAGATCTTCTACAGAGGCAGAATACAAAGCTCTAACGGATGTCTGTGCTGAGGTCACTTGGATTATGTCCCTCCTA
>NXFB01000029.1:364629-375136 GCA_002525835.2 Ipomoea batatas | reverse complement strand
AAGAGAGAGAGAAGAAGTCCGTTGAAGCTAGTGTTGTTGAAAGTGATTCAGAAGGCGATGTTATGTTATCTGTTAGCTCCGGTGACAAACGGAGCGAAACTGAGTGGATTCTGGACTCTGGTTGTACATTCCACATGTGTCCACACAAAGACTAGTTCATCTCTCTGGAACCAGTTGATGGTGGAGTTGTCTCGATGGGTAATGATACCCAATGCAAGGTTAGTGGAATTGGAAGTGTGCATATTAAAACTCACGATAACGTTATCAGGACTCTTACCAATGTTCAGTATATTCCTGATTCGAAACGCAATCTGATTTCATTGGGCACCTTGGAATCTCTGGGGTGCAAGTACATAGCTGAAGGTGGAGTTTTGAAGGTTATAAAAGGTTCTCTTGTTCTCATGAAAGCTTCTCGTTCTGGAAGCTTGTACATGTTGCATGGCAGTATTGTGACAGGTTCAGTTGCGGTATCCTCATCGGTGTCTGATGCTGATCTCACTCAACTATGGCATATGCGTCTGGGGCATATGAGTGAGAAAGGCATGCATATCCTGAGCAAGAATGGCCTTCTCGGTTCAGGTACGAGTAAATTACAATTTTGTGAGCATTGTGCTTTTGGGAAACAAAAGAGGGTTAGTTTCTCTACTGCTACACACCGTACCAATGATGTATTGGAATATATATACATTCTGATTTATGGGGACCGACTAAAGTCCAGTCTATGGGAGGCTGTAGATATTTTATGTATATTATTGATGACTTTTCTCGTAAAGTCTGGGTCTATTTCCTGAAACATAAAAATCAGGCATTTTCTATTTTCAAAAAGTGGAAAATACTTGTTGAGACTCAGACATGGAAAAAAGTCAAGAAGCTCAGGACAGACAATGGCTTGGAGTTCTGTGAGTCAGATTTCACTGAGTTCTGTGCAACACGAGGAATTGCCAGGCACAAGACCTTGCCTAGAAAACCCCAGCAAAATGGTGTTGCCGAACGTATGAACAGGACTCTGTTAGAGAGAGCTCGTTGTATGCTCTCTAATGCTGGGTTATGGAAACGACGTGACTTTTGGGCTGAGGCCGTTTCTACTGCATCCTATTTGGTAAATAGGTCTCTACATTCATCCCTCGATTTCAAAATCCTAGAAGAAGTTTGGTCAGGTAATCCTGTTGACTACTCCATGTTAAGAGTTTTTAGATGTCCTGCATATGCTCATTCTAATACGGGTAAATTAAACCCGAGAGCTGTCAAATGCATTTTCCTTGGTTATGCTTCTGAGTCAAAAGGGTATCGTCTATGGTCTCTTGATTCTCACAAGATCATTCTAAGTCGAGATATCACTTTTGACGAAAATGTACTACTTTCTTCTGAAAAAGATCGTGTTATTCCCAGTACAGGTGATACGCAGAGCACTGGAGAAAAGGTGGAGTTTGAGTTCAGGCCTATTGATAGTGTTACTACCACTGACGGTAATACTAAAGATTATGCATCTACTAGTACTACGCTTCTCGTCGAGCAACAGCGAGAGTATTCTATTGCCCAAGACCGGCCTAGGAGGACAATTAAAAAACCTGCTAGATATGCTAGTGATGATGAAACCCACTTGGTTGCTTATGCTCTTTCAGTTGCACAGGAGTTTGATGGTAATACATCCTGTTATTCTGAGGCTGTTTCTTGTGCCAACTCGTCCAAGTGGTTAGTTGCTTACCAAGCCTCTACCTGTAACTAAGTTCAAACAATGTTTGAATTTAGTCGGCTGTTGCAGTTGTTCTACAATGAATTTGATCCAAGGTGGAGATTGTTAGAAAAAATTATATTTTTTGTGTGGCTCAAATTAATGCATGAGACCATTCACCATGCAGCTCACCCACGTAGCATCCTCCATCCACGTAGCATGTTGTTATTGCATCTCTTGCACGTCGTCGCCGAGCTCTTTGGGTCTCCACACAATGGCGCATTTGTCTCTCCTAATTTAGAGTATAAATAGCATGCATGTTTTCATTTGTAATCATCCCTCAATTGAATTCATTTATTACCATTCCAAGAGATTAACATATATATATATATATATATATATATATATATATATATATATATATATATATATTTTTATTTTCCCAATTAGAAATTTCTTTATTCTGTTATTTATATATTTTCCTATTATTTAAACTTCTATAATTCTGAATTTTCGATTATTCGCTTTCGCATTATTCTGCTATATTCCTAACAAGTTTTGTTTTGTTTTTTGTTTTTTTTTTGTTTTTTTTTGTTTTAATTTGTATGTATTTTTTAATGTTTAGTCGACGATACGGAAAAGTATTAAAAAAACATGACAGCACCCAATGCCCTTAGCATGCACATGCATTGCACGCTCATGCTAGACAGTGTTGGTGCCCACTAACGCACACCAATGCCTTTTTAATTTTAATATGTTTTATTTGTTTGGGAAGATAATTAGGTGAATAATGAAAGAATGAAGTAAAGAATATTTATTGAAAATAACAACCTTTCACAATCTAACTCTTCTCAAATCCTAATCACCATGTTCCCCCTCCCCTCAATTTTCATCATTATATGTGCCAAAAAGTGATGAATTTAATGTTCTTAGAGCGCACAACACTGCACTAAGATTTGAACAACTAATTTTTGGTAAGAATTGTATTTGTAATTTTTATGTATGAGAATTGTGCTATATTCACTTAACCAGGTTTTGGGGTTGAGTTTTTAAAACACTTTTTAGGTAGGTGCAATTGAACAGTGATAAAAAGGCAATAAAAAAAACATATGGCAACCACTTAATGGTCTCACACTCTCAGTAGGTGTGTGCATGCAAGTGCATATGCATGCTATGCAGTTTTAGTGTGAACACGTACACGTACCATTGACTTCTTCTTCTTTTTTTTTTCTTTGTTTTTTTACTTACTTTTTCTATAAAATTAGGAAAACCATTTTTTCTTTAACGTACTTTTGCACAAAGATTCCGAAAAATTTTATGTTTTGCAATAAATTTCCTCTTCTTCCCTACTCGATCTACAAGGACATTAGTCTATTCAATAAGAAGTCTCATTTATTATTTTCTTCCATCCATAGGATGAGGTTCGATTCTTGTCGTTTGGGGGTTGGATTCCTTATACGAAGCCAAAATCCTTGATTTTTGAAAAGAAAAATTGACAACAAATTCTTTATTCGATTTGTTTTTAGGACAATAAATCAAATAATATAAGAACCCAAAATCAAAATAGCCACCCCTAACCCCACCCCCACCTCCTCATTCCTCACTTCTCTAATCTGTACTCTACTACAAAACACCTGCAATTCTTTCACCAAACCAGTCCTCCATATATATACACACATTATAGAACAAAGATGATGAGAACTATTGTAATTATATTCAATGACTCAATCAATGTCTGTTCAGAATACATTGGTATATATACAAGAGAGTCACAGATAGAACGGGACTAAGAGTCAGAGATAGAACGGGACTAAGACTTATAATCTAACACAACTACTTAGAGACCTAATACTCCCCCTCAAACAAAGGGTATAGAGATAACCTGTAGCTTGTCTCTAAGAAAGGAAAACCTGGGTCCCGCAAGCGGTTTGGTAAAAATGTCAGCTAGCTGATCCTTGGTAGAGATGAAATTCACCTGAATGTCACCCGAAGCAACTCTGTCCCTGACAAAATGATAGTCAATCCAACATGCTTGGTGCGGGCGTGGAACACCGGATTAGCACACGTGTAGGTGGCATCAAGGTTGTCACACCAAAGCTTTGGAACCGGAATACGTGGGGCACCTATCTCACGCAGCAGGGAGAGAATCCAGACCACTTCAGCACAAACATTTGCGAGAGCTTTATACTCAGCCTCGGTAGAAGACCGAGCTATCGTCTTCTGCTTTTTACACACCCAGGAGACGAGGTTGGTGCCAAGAAACAAAGCATACTCGCTGGTGGATTTGCGATCTTCTAGACAGCCGGCCCAATCAGAGTCAGAGAATGCATGGAGTTTAGTCGAAGTAGACTTCCGGAGGCGAAGACCCATAGTAAGAGTAGCCTTGACATACCTTAACACCCTCTTTAACTGCTCCCAGTGCGTTGTAGTTGGAGCATGCATGTGTTGAAAGAGAAGATTGACTGCATAAGAAAGATCAGGCCTTGTAACAGTCAAATACTGCAATGCACCTGCAATACTCTTGTACCTAGTGGGATCATCATATAGATCTGTACTGGCTGCAGTGGATTTTGTCAGAGATAGCGGAGTAGCAAGTGGCTTACAGTCTGTCATACCAGCACGCTTGAGGATGTCAGTCATGTACCTGCGCTGCGAAAGCATAAGACCATCACTGCACTTGATGGTCTCAATCCCAAGAAAAAACCCAGGTTCCCCAAGATCACGAATCTTGAAAGTTGTGGACAACTTGGAGAGCAGAACATCCATCACAACCTGATCATTACTCATAACAAGAATATCATCAACATACACAAGCAGATAAACAATAGCAGAGTCTTGAGAGAAATAAAACAACGATACATCAGTCTTAGAGGCCTTGAAACCAACAGACAATAAAAACCCATGCAAACGAGTGAACCAGGCCCTTGGAGCCTGCTTCAACCATACCAAAACCTCTTAAGTAAGCAAATATGATCAGCGAACTCGGAGTCAACATAACCAGGCGGCTGACGCATATAAACTGTCTCACTCAGGTGACCATTCAAAAACGCATTGTGTACATCAAGTTGCCTTACCAGCCAACCACACGAGAGAGCAAGAGAGAGCAGGAGTCTGACCGTGGTAGGCTTAACCACCGGGCTGAATGTGTCAAAGAAATCTTGCCCAGGAACCTGATTGAACCCCTTAGCTACCAATCTGGCCTTGTACCTCTCGATCGAACCATCAGCCTTCCGCTTAGTGCGGAAAACCCACTTACAGCCAATGACATTCATCGCAGGGGTAGAAGGAACAAGGCACCAAGTATGATTCTGCAAGAGGGCATTAAACTCCTGATCCATAGCCTCCCTCCATTCCAGAAATTTCACCGCCTGCGTGTAACAAGTAGGATCCGCAGCAGGAACCTGCACAGTCAAAGCAGTAGCCGGTACAACAGAACGACTCCTAGTAGCCATGGAATGAGTTCGCTCAGTGGGTCATGTGGTACGACCCCGAGGACGCCCACGAGGATGCCGTTGGGGCACCACAGCAGGAGCCGAAGGAGGTTCCAGAGGTCGAGCAACCGAAGAAGAGATGACCGACTCAACCCAGGGAGCAGACACACAATCTAAAGGAGCCTGTAAAATAGTCTTAGCAGCAAAGGGAAAGACATCCTCATCAAAACGGACACGACGACACACATAAATCTTATTAGTTTGCAGGTCCATGTACCTATAGCCTCTAAAGGACTCAGGGTATCCTAAGAAAACACAAGGAGATGACCGATAAGACATTTTATGACGATTATACGGGCGTAGATGCGGATAACACAAACAGCCAAAAACACGAAGAAAAGAGTAAGAAGGTGGAGACTTGTGTAACAGTAAGTGAGGACTCGAGCCATTGAAAGTAGGAGAAGGCAATTTATTAATAAGAAACACAGCAGACTCAAAAGAAAAATGCTAGAAACGAGAAGGTACGGAAGCACGAGACATAAGAGCAAGACCAGTTTCAACCACATGCCTGTGCTTACGTTCCACACGACCATTCTACTCATGTGTGTAAGCACAGGATTGCCTGTGATTAATACCAGTTGCAGAAAAACAGAATGCAATTTCTTATATTCAGCACCTAAATCAGATTGAATAGCCTTAATCTTGCAATTAAAAGAACGTTCAACAAGGCAACGAAAACGCTCAAAAATAGAGTATGTATCAGACTTTAATTTCATTGGGAAATACCAAGTAAAACGAGAATAGTCATCCACAAACAATACAAAATAACGATAACCATCAGAAGACAGTACAGGAGCAGGACCCCAAATATCCGTATACACTAAATCAAGAATATTCGAACTAACAGACTCAACGCGTGGCAATGGGAAACACACAGATTTACCCATTTGACACGCAGAACATAAATTAGAAGTAGATTTATTTGACTCACTAACCGAACAAGACTGTAGGACTCGACTAAGAACACGCTGATGTGGATGACCCAAACAATCGTGCCATGTGGAAGCCGAAGCACGAGCAGACAAGAAAGCAGAAGGTGGAACACCAGAAACTGGAAGGGTATAGAGTCTACCAGAACTATTGCCCCGCAGAAGGATTTCCTTGGTCTGAATATCCTTCACAACAAAAAACGAGGGATGAAACTCAAAAAAGACATTGTTATCCGTGGCAAATCGTTGCACAGATAATAAAGAGGCAGATAAAGTAGGAACATGTAATATATTGGACAAAAGAAGAGGCCTTGAAGAAGCAGATAGAGAGGCATGGCCAACATTACTAATAGATAAATGCGTACCGTCACCGACACGTAATGTGTCACTACCACCATAAGCTTCAGAACTGGAGAGCGCAGCTATGTCAGGAGTAGCGTGGTGTGTAGCCCCCATGTCCGGAAACCAAGTGTGAGGAGACGAACCAGCCTGCGAAGACTCCCCATGATACACAAATTGGGCTTGTGGATTAAAACCCTGCGACAATTGATAACAGGACAAAGCAGAATGTCCAAAGTTCCAACAAATTTGACATTGGAGTTGTTGTTGCCGTCCACGGCCACGTCCACCTCCCCCGCGCTGCCGACCGGATCCCCCACGCCACGAACGACCGCCACGCCCTCTTTGCTGGTTCGAAGTAGAACGGTCGCCACCACAAGAAGCGTGACCACTGCCACCTCGGCCACGCTGTCCGCCACGCTAAACAGCGTATGTCGCCGCCGGCATCGGAGCAGGGATGAACTCATCGGCTGTTGTTGGGCGTCGGCAGGGTTGGTCGAGTTCAGCCCCTGCTCGATTCGAGACGTGGCACTGTGGCTTACTATGGAGGTATGTGGTTAAATGGTTAATGTCCACCTACCTATCACCAATTGGTTTTAAGTAGGATATGTCAACCAGATAGCCAAAGAACTCTGTGGTTAAGCGTGCTTGACTTCTGGCAGTCACGGGATGGGTGACCCCTTAGGAAGTAAGCATAGATTGAATCCATCAATTGGTATCAGAGCCGAGGTCACGGGTTCGAATCGATGGCGAGGCGAAAGCCGAGTCCAGTCCCAGGTGACTAAGTCAGGCATGCTACATAGCTGGGCTTGGTGATCAAAGGTTGATGAAGGTGCTGGGAGGGGGGTTGACCGAGTTCAGCCCCTGCTCGATTCGAGACGTGGCACTGTGGCTTACTATAGAGGGATATGGTTAATGTCCACCTACCTATCACCAATTCGTTTTAAGTAGGATATGGCTATTTGTTGGGCATCGGCAGGGTTGGCCGAGTTCAGCCCCTACTCGATTCGAGACGTGGCATTGTGGCTTACTATGGAGGGATGTGGTTAAATGGTTAATGTCCACCTACCTATCACCAATTGGTTTTAAGTAGGATATGGCAACCAGATAGCCAAAGAACTCTGTGGTTAAGCGTGATTGACTTCCAGCAGTCACGGGATGGGTGACCCCCTGGGAAGTAAGCATAGTGCAGCGCTGAGATCCATCAGCTGTGATGAACTCCTGAGAGCCGAGCAAATCCGCAAGCTCCATGAGAGTAAACGGTTGGTTACGAGCAAATCCGCAAGCTCCATGAGAGTAAACGGTTGGTTACGAACAATCAGCCTTGCACGTCCGAGGTAGTCGGCAGTGGAGGAGTCTCCTTGCTGGAGACTATGAAGCTGAGCAGATGGAGCTGCCGGGACTACGATGCCGACGCCAATGACTGCTCCACGGCCTCCTGATATAAACCTAGTCCAACGTTTAAATCCATTGTAGGTGACATTGCATGTGTAGTTGAGTGCATTATAGTAAAAATGTCTATCATGTTGCCATGACCTTCCAAGCAAAACATATTCAGTACGCATTGGCACAATATCACATAGAACCTCATCATAATACTTGCCAATACAAAAAGGAATAAAAGCTTGTTTAGTCACTCTCACAACCCCAGAATCAACAAGAATATATGGTTGGGGATGATCGATAAGAGGTAACTTAAGGTAGTCGACCATGGCTACACTAGCCAAATTCGTACAACGATCTGAGTTAATAATGATAAGGCATATCCCTTCCCATAAATGTTTCCCCTAGTATAGAGTGGCGGTTGCACTTGCTGATGGTGTTGCTCCATATTAATTATTCGAGTGCTTAACCCTTCCATGACAAAGGCTAGAGCATCTATTTTTTGGTCTAACGTTTGAGGTGGCTTTGGAACCTGTTCAACCATCTTACCAAATTGATGACTCCTAGAACTAACCGGCAGAATTTATGGTAATATGGTGGTTGGGAGGTGTGGGTTTTCGTTGATATTGGGTGGGAAAAAGTGGAAAACTATTGTAGGATAGTTTTTCAAGAAACTCAAGAACAAATATCAAGATTCAAGAACACAATCAAGATTGCAAGAATTTTTTATTTTTTATTTTTGGTTTTTTTTTTATCTATATAAGAAAGGAAAAGTAAGATAAGAATAATCTTTTTTTTTTAATAAACCCTTGGAAACCTAGGGAACCAAATTTATAATGATTATGAGATAAACCTAGGCTCTGAATACCAAATTGATATGAACCTAGTCCAAGGTTCAAATAAAGATGGAATATTGTCCTAAGATAGCTCCCAAAGTAAGGATAGAGATGGATCAAAATACCTTAGACCTCACAAGAAACCCTTAGTCTCGAATCCTCAAAGACTAAGAAGAATCCCATTGTACCCTCAAGTACCTCGATAATGCTATCTTCAATCAACTAGACTCGGATCTAGTTACCTTCGATTCAAGAACGAGTCCATGAACCTAAATCTAAGGTTGAAGAAAGAAAGATTGATTCGAGTCCACAAATCAATTTGCTAGTTGAGTCCACGACTAGCCACTAATTGAGTCCACAATTAGCTACAAAGTTTCTTACACAAGTGTAAAGAAAAACTTAAGAATTTTATTGAATGAAAGCCTTTTTAGACTGATATGATTGTGCCCTATTTATAGGTATAGGCACATCATTATAATCCTAAATACAATTGGAAAAGAGTCCTAAACCTAATATAGAAAGCAAGTAAATATAGTCCTATTTAGAAAGGGATTTAAGGAATCCTTTATAAATACAAACTAGTGTTTTCTCTTTCATGCAAAACAATTTAAAATATTGATGACCAAAAATAATAGGGCTGATTTGGGCCTAATTTAATTCCCAAAATCAGCACTTAAAGAATTATAAAACGCCTTGAGTTCTTCTTCATCTTTTGCAATTGGGCTTGACTTGGATTTGCACCATCTTTGAACATAACCAATGAAGAGTTGCTTTAATTGCTTGGACTTGGGCCTTATGATTAGCCCAATCAGTACTCTTAATAGATCTTCATTATGTTGTGCCGCATCACCTTCCAGAGTTCCCGCGAAGTACGAAGACCAACAGCAATAGAAAGAACTTCTTCGGATAGAGAGGAAACCAGCATAGAAAGCAAAGCCTGATCACGCCGCACCCAAGACGCATATTCGGGGTTCGGTACCGGCGGTGGCGGAGGAACACCGGCAGGAGAAGGGAGGGTGGCAGCCGGATAGGGATACGAACCATCAATGAATCCCATAAGCTCATGGACACGAAGAAACAAAACTACTTGCGTACGCCAAAAAAAAATTACGATGGGTGAGCTTGATACTCACAATGTGATGAGCCGCAGAAAGAGAAGGAATCACAGACGAGACCGAAGAACCAGTAGCCACATCAGAAATGGTCCATTCAGAAGAATTCACAGATCCGTCGTGGTCAGCCATTAATGCCCAGGGAGAAAAACCCTAGCGACTGATACCAGATGAGAACTATTGTAATTATATTCAAAGACTCAATCAATGTCTGTTCAGAATACATTGGTATATATACAAGAGAGTCACAGATAGAACGGGACTAAGAGTCACAGATAGAACGGGACTAAGACTTATAATCTAACACAACTACTTAGAGACCTAATAAAGATTTCCCGACGATATTTCTATCCCAATTAAATTACATATTTCTTTTTTTCTTCGAAATCCCTAAAATTCATCAATCTTTGCTCCGCTCTACGCCGCCGCTAGTCGCCTCTTCCCCTATCCCTCTGACCGGGAACGTTGAGAGAGAAAAATAGGAGCATAATCTGAAAACTCGGCCACTAACAACTACACATTACCCCGTGCCTCAAATGGGATCACCAAAAACACCTCCGTTACATGAAGCTCGAAAATTCTTCGGATGATCCCCCCAAGGATGACGACGATAGCAATCAGGTGCAGCAAATTTCTCTGATTAGCACCCCCATCGCTGACGACGACGATATCGAGAAGCTGATGACTGATCTCCAAGCGACTGCCGAACACACCGGAGAAAGGGAAAGGCCGTAGGTGATCAACA
>NXFB01000029.1:346920-357498 GCA_002525835.2 Ipomoea batatas | reverse complement strand
TATGTATGTATGTATGTATGTATGTATGCATGCATGCATGTATGTATTTACCTGTGCGATGCACGGTATAAATTTTTGTAAACTTATTTGCTAATTTAATGGCATATTATAAATTTATTTATTTATTCGAATTATGAATGGAACAAAAAAAATGACGTTAATGATAAAGAAGTTATAATCAAATGAAAAGACTATTATTAATAAAAACAAACATTTATAAAATTGTAAATTATTAAAAACTTCATTGTATACAATATTAGCGGTTGTTGTGGAAGTTGTCCTTGAGTCGACAATCAAAATTTTTAGACTATCAGGATTGTTGATCCTATATGCAGCGACGTACACCTGGCCATGTACAAAAATAGGTTTCTTTAGTAACAATCGTACATGTGATAGTGTTTGACCCTGACTTTTGTTAATGGTCATTGCATATACTAACATCAATGGAAATTGTTTCCTTTGAAACTTTAATAACAACCTTGGATCAGATGGTGACATTGACATTCGCGATATCAAAACTTTTGTTCCTTTATTAGCACCAGTCATTATCACGGCCTCAATAATATGGTCTGCTAACTTGGTGATTATTAGTCTGGAACCATTACACAAATAAGTAGTATGGTCAATATTCCTCATCAACATAATTGGTGATCCAATTTTCAAAGTCACTGTATGGTTAGGTAAACCTAAAACTCTTATCCCATTCAAGAATTCAGGGGTGTATACGCCACCTAGTATACCATTATCTTCATCGGCTTTGCAAACACTGACACAACTAAAATATGTCATGCTCTCAGAAGTATGCAATGCACTCATATATTCATTTACTGAATTGAGAACATCTAGTGTTGGTGCTAGTATAGAACGACCTTCCAAAAAAAGTATGATTACAATTCCCATTAACAAACATCCGAAATGTGCTTTTCACAATTGTTGAAATATGATCACCGTCAGACGGTAGAAGCATGTCTTTCAGAATTTCTACTTCTGCATATCCATCATTTGGTCCACCAGTCTTTCCATCACCGATATCAGCAATTCAATTAGCAAAATCGGCTAATTTTTGTTTCTCAACCCCATGCGGAACAACGTTTAAACGTAGGTTTTTTGTAAGCTTTAACACTTTGCAACTGTTCCACAAATATGATGAATTGACCGCTGCAGATACAATATCTTGTCTTGTATCCTTAAGGACTATTGGAAGTATCTGTCTAAAGTCCCATCCTAATACCACTGTTTTTTCACCAAATGTCTTTGTCGAACTATTGGGCTTAACAAATCGCAACAAATCTCTCATAGTTCGATCTAGGGCTTCAAAGCAGCGTTTGTGCATCATGGGGGCTTCATCCCAAATAATTAAACTCATCTTGATCAACAATTCTGCTAATGGAAGAACATTAATATGAAGTTTCTTGAATGAAAAACAATGGAACACATTTGTAGAAAATCATAAAACTGAGGAGTTCAAGGTAAACTTAATAATCATGTTTTATTAGTTTTAATGCTTTATTACTATTAACAATATATTATTTAATAACAAATTGTATTTTTGGCCAAAATTCAGAAGTATAGGGAGTTGCAAGCTCGAAATGAGCATCCTCACTACTTAAGATCTAGAAGTTATATTGGAAAGTAGTATGAGTTGTTGATGTCTGACCCATTATCTTCGCAATCTTCTTGCGCTTCTATTACATCGAAAATAGCAGCAAGTGATCGTAGCTTGGATTGGGTTCGAGCGCGATCTAAAAAATCTGAAGATGAAAGTTATTACATTCCCAACAAAAAAACAATGGGAGTGTTTGGTAAAATTGTAAGTAATACAAATACTTTATATATATATATATATATATATATATATTAATGAGAATGCTAACATGTAATTTATATATCTTGTGTTGCAATAGATCGAGAAGTGTGAAGAGATGACTCAAGAATCATTCCAACCAGCCCATCAAAATGATACGTAGTATATTATTAGCAGATCTTGGCACCAATGAGCACGGTGGCTATGTGAGAGGCGTTGGAGTGCATAACAATATTCGGGATGTGTTTGGTATGCCTAGTTATGGGAAATCATCTGGGGGTGTTTCAGGTATTTATCTTGAGTCTATAGAGAAAAATATTTATGATAAAGTGGCTAACAAAATAAGAAAAGAAACAATGGAAGAAATGGAATCGAAGTTTAATCAGCTGCAATCTAAGCTCCAATCTTTTAAGAAGAATGCACAAGCTAGTTCAAGGTTTGGCACACCGCTTTGGAGTAGCTGTCAGTCCATTGATCTACTGAACGAGTTTCAGGTAATATTCAATATCTTTAATATCTTATTCAATATAATATCTTCTACTTGTTGTTAAGCCTTTTAATTTTCTTGGCACGTAGGAAATTCCATGAGCTACAGATATGATGAATTTTGAAAGTGGTGATCAATTTGCCATACAGTTACAACCCCCCATTGTTACTGAAGATGTGTTGCAGCACTTGGGAGATGAATCCAAGAAGATGGTTTCATATCTAAGACACTTGCCCGCCAATTTAGACTACGTTGAGTTGGAGCTAGAGGAGGAAATCTTCCATCATTCAAGGAATAGTGTTTTTGTGGTGTTTAACGACATTAAAGACTTGTTGACAATGGATTGGCTCGATGTGTCCATAATACAAGTTTTTATGATGTAAGTATTTTTTTAAATCTTTTATAATGTTTCTATATTTAAAACATTTTCTTTAGTCTTTCATCATTTTTTTTATTAATTATCTACATTTTAGATGTCTTTATCGGTTGTGCAAGAAAATCGGAGTTACATCAATTGGATTTGTCTGCCCAAGGAAGATTTCAAAGGACAGTATCAATTCGAATAGCAATGCAGTCACATCTTATCTCATGCATGCGATGCTTAAAGAGAAAGACCGGAGATTTATTTTAGCTCCATACCATCAAGAGTAAGAAAACTAAATTTTTATTTTTTGTTATTTATATAAATTAATTGACTTATTTGTGAATTGAGTTAACATATTTATTTTTGAAAGTAGAAGTCATTGGTTGCTTCTGATCATTTGCGTCAATTCAAAATCGGTCTATGAATTGGACCCTATGCCATATGACCACGACCTAGAGATTAAGACCCCATTGAATGTGTAAGTACCTCCTAATAACATCATAATAAGGCAACTCTTAGACCAAGTTTCTTGAAGTTGTAACAGGAACGTGCAAAAGTAAAATAGAAACTAGAAACCCAGAACTTGACTCAAGTAACTACAACCCAAACAAATAACACATAAGCACTTATAGACATAGATTCAGAAATTAACATTTTGGGTCAAACAAAGCAGGAAGATTAGAACATAAAACAAAAGCACATCAAGATAAAGCATATTTTGGGCACAGATTCATAATAGTTAGCATAGAAAACACACACAAAAAGTCAAATATGGTTATGACCAAACCAAACAAATAACACAAAGGACATAACAAGAATAGAAATATCAGATTTAGACATCAATCCATAGATACACATAGATTAACTCTGGAACATATACAAGATTCAAGCAAAAGAAGTTTAGTAACCGATAAAGCAAGCACAAGTCTAGAGAATATAACATTAAAAGTGGAAATAGATAGAATAAAAAATCAACTTAGGCACATTTAAAGAAAGCATACATGGCACACAAGAAAAGCAAAAAAATTTAGGAAAATTAATTAAAAAAAAATACCCTAGACATAGGTATTGAGAAAATACGAACTAAAGAATAGGGAATAGAAGGTACCAATACTCCTGAAGAGATTTTTCTTTCAGCTTTTAGTGAAGCACTAAGTTCGAAGAAAACTTAGAGAGTCCACCTCTGAACAAAATTCTTGATCTGGAAAAGAGAGCAAACTCTTATTAGGAAAAATATAGCTTATTGAATTATAAAATACCTGGTTTTATTTCGACGATGATCCTTCAATGTAGATTCTCTAATCCAATCTCTCTATCTTCCACTAGTTCCTGATAACCATTTTTTCCTTAACTGCGTGTGGTATTAGTTGAGATATAAAACCTGCTTTCCTGACCAAAACTTGTTTTACACATGGTGCAATGCGCTTGTGAGTGTATTTCTCGGCCCTTTGATCCTTATGAAAATATAAGCATTCTGGTCTTGTGTGGCCGTGTAACCTGCAATAGTGACAAATGAGGTTATAAAACTTGTAAGCATGTTTGTTTTTGCCAAACTTTACCATGATTTTGTCTTGCTGAACTTATCTCAGGAATATTCTCTGGATCAGTTCCAGTCGTTTGACAAAAATGGTTTTATCATTATGGTTCCCACCGGTGAAGCCAAGACTGAATTTTATAGATGACTGTCTTCCTGTGTCAAGAATTTCGCTAGCATATCTTTGTCAGATATTTCATTCGTGTACACTTTGCTGGCTTTTTCTAATATTCCTACCTGACTACACAAAGACCGATTAGCTTTAAGGAAATTTTTCCACTTGGGATATAGTTTTTTATATTATACTTCATAAGAAAAAGCAGGTAATTCAAGATTCTCAGCTGAGTTGAATTCACCGCCTTCTGAATCAGTCACATCTTCAGCTTCTGGATTAGCCCCAGTTCTGGCCGTGAATGCAACGAAGTTGTCAGAAATCTCTTCTGGATTGGATCCAACTTCTAGTTCAGGTTCATTATTGCTCTAAGTTAGCGCGGCCATTGCCTTCTTTCTTCTTAAATAGGTGACACATTTAGCCTGTACATGACCATATCCTTCACATTCATAGCAACGAATGCCAACGTTGCCTGACTTTTCTCTAGTCTGGGATGGCTGGGATGTAGACAGTTTGTAATTTGATCCATTTGATTTTGATGTATTTTTTGACACATTCGAGCTTGAACCTTTGTGATTTTGCTGTTATTACCTCGAAAACTGTTCTTTTGTTTAATCTGTTTCAAAGGCTTATTAAAATGTTTGGTTAATAACACTACTGGATCATCATCATCAACTTCATCTAGATCAGAACCAGTGTCCTGTTCGCCAACTGTAAAAGCTATAGTTTTTTGTTTCTTGGAATGATCAGTAAGAATTAATGTCGGAGGAGGTCTATTCATTCAGAAACACTTAGCACCCAATGAGACCGTACAAGATAAAATAAATAAAACAAACACAAAAACAAGGTGAACTCTTGAGTTCAAGAAACACGGTTTTGAAGCCAGATCGATTAGACTAATAATTTAAGTCCTCGGGATCTGATACCAATTGAAATTATATCGTGGATCTTGAAGGCACGATATAAGCCTAAGGTTCTTACTTATTTTTACCAAGATTATGTATCTGGATTAGTTACTGGAGCAAGTATAGATAAATAAATAAATAAATAAAGCAAATAAGTAAATAAATGGGACCAGACACCAAAGAATTGTCTACGCAATTAGTAAATAAATGGGACGTGACTGTAGCAAGCTCTTACTGTGGTCCAGAAAATTGATCTAGCACAATAAAATGTAACATAATAAATAACCTATATTTTGACTAATAATGATGCCAATTATAATAGGGTCCAAATGTGTATCATTTGTGCACTTACACATAGTATGAAGATCTTTGCAATTACCAAATTCAGCCAATCATTAGCATGAACGGCAAAAAAAAAAAAAAAAAAAGCAAAACCAATATGAAAAAGGAAAAGATGACCAAAATTATCCTCTCCAGACAATCATCTAACACAAAAAAAAAGAAGGAAGAACCCTACCTGGACTCGCCATCCCAGCAGACTGCCCAGCACTCTACAGTCGACGACGAGAATCGCCTCCGTCTGCCATCACTACTACGACCATCTAGTCTAAGCAAGCATAACATAGCTCTAGCGCGCTCACGGCTCCATACCTGAAAAACATTTAGAAAACCATTAGCAAAAGAATGCTAAGAAACCACCACTCAAACTCGTGAAAACATACATAATATAATAAGCTTGTAAATAGGTTTACACACCCGTATAGAATATACACACCAACGAACTGTTCTTTAGTTAAAACGGAGACTCAATAACAACAAGTTGAATAAACCATAAACCAAGGACTCTCCAAGTAAAACCAATATCCAATATGAATGTACAAGGCAACAAGTCTATAACGGAATACCAACTGAATCATAACCTCAACAGATTACTCACGAAGAAACCACCAAACCGCAATCAAGGAATAACGGATAACAACTGAGATACAACTCAACTAAAGAACCATAAGGAACCAAACAAACATCATACCAAAGATAAGAAGCAAATCATACCCTCCAACCACAATACCATCCCTCATACCAACCACCAAACCAAAGTACACAGAGGCGGAAGCCCATACATAGAGGCAAATGATGCCCAGTACCACAGAGGCAGAAGCCCAATCACAGAGGCAAATGATGCACATTCACAAAGGCAAAAGCCCAATCACAGAGGCAAATGATGCCCATTTCCACAAAGGCAAAAGCCCAATCACAGAGGCAAATGATGCCCATTCACAGAGACAAGTGATGCCCATACACATAGGCAAGTGATGCCCAAGGTTAGTTCCACAGAGGCGCAAAGCCCACAGTTAGTTACACAGAGGCAAATGTTGCCCACAGTTAGCTCACCCTCAACAATCCAAAAGATACTCAGAGATTCACAACTCCACATCCAACCACAGACTCAATCCCCAAGGATTATCCACCAACAGTGTTCATCTCAGATCATGAACACAACATATACTCAGGAAATATAACCAAGGATTCAACCAACCAATAGACCAAGAGAATGAATCAAAAGACATGGATAAATACTCAAGAACCAAGGTGAAATACTCAACAAAATATCCAAACAAGTTCCAGAATCAGAGATGAATCAACAAGACAACAGATCGCAAAACAAGCTACTAGATACAGAATCCGGATAGACCTTGCGGAGCACTCTCACGAAACACCATGTTCCGCCGACCTATTCCACCAACACTAACGGAACGCCCTCTCGGAGCTACCCCTTCCGTCGAACTCTTCCTCTAGTTCTAACGGAACACCATGTTCCGCCAAACCCTTCCGCTAGTGTTCTTACGGAACATTCCAACGGGACACATTATACCATTGAAACACACCGCAAGGACAACTCCAACGCACAGAATCCAGACTTAGAACAGAATACGAAATACTCACTTCCAGAATACAAAAATATGATCAGATTGCCCATATTACACATCTCAGAAGCCAAATAAACATGGAATCCATAACAATAAGTGCTCATACTCATCAAGATGCAAAGGATCAAGAACACAAGTTCATTAACCCATCAAAATAGATAACGGATCATAAAAAACAAAGGCTAAACCAAGAAATTTCCACAGGATTCCAAAACACCAAGTATTATACATAGATCAAGAGTGTAAAATATGTTTTAGTGAGACATGATGGTTACCTCTTGTAGCACAACTTCAAACCAAGCAAACACCTCCCTCTTCACAAGCCACTCCCACCCACTTGATCATCTTTTCCCAAAGAAAGATCCCAAAAGAACACCATAAGAACTTATAAAAAGATCATGAAAATGAGATGATACAAGGCATATTCCTAAAGAAAAACACTTACCAAAGCCCTAGAAATCCTAAAGGAGCAATCTTGGTCTTGAATCTTGAAGAATAGAGGATAGTGTATATTGTAGGGTTCTTAGGAATGATAGGGTAGGAAGGAAATGTTTTGCAGGGAAATGAAAAAGAGTAGGAAGGATTAATACAAGCTCTTTTATATGGATAGTAAAATCATTACATACATAGTGTATGTATTATATTAGGGTAACTAGAATAAATAATGGGCCCTTATAAAGAATGGGTCTTGCATTATTTATTACAATACTAGTAAGTAGGAAATTGGTCCTTCAAAAATAAATAAATCGGGCCATTACAAAATATTCTTACTTATAAGAAATATAAGGATCCAATTTAAAGAAATCCCTTATAGGCATTAAATCAAGAATTGGGCCTTAGACTAAATAATTAATTCCGGAATAAGAAATACAAACATACATACATGCATATATATATATATATATATATATATATATATATATATCAATTAGGAGAATGAAGCCCAATTAAATCAAATAAATTACACGGTAGAAATAATTACCGGTCTCAAGGCTTGAACGAAATTACGGGGTGTTACACCGCCGAGCAAATCGCCACTCTCAAAAGATGGATGACTGCACTCCAAAACTGCTAAGAAAACAAAGAGACGTGCCCATTACCTCCAAAAGAATTTGTTACGTATTGAAATTCGATACGCAACGTAAGAAACCTTTCGAGCATGCTTCTGGTTCCTAACCGTATTCGAGTCACGGCCAACTCCAATTTCACACTTGGAGCGTGTGAGAGCTCCAAGAACAATAGCTAAAATAATAGCAAAACAATATATTTCTCTAGTTCCTCATCTTCATATACAATGGACATATTTATACTAATTTACTAATACATATAATAATTAACCTACCAAAACTATACTAACTATATAAGGTAATGATATATCATGATATACATAATTTTCCTATGCTAATTGAGGCACAATATTAACTATCCCACTAATTAAGTTGTACCATCCTAATTATCCTACTAATTCTAAAAACATAATTAATTCTTCCTAATTAAGCTATATAATTATATTTAAGGGAGTACCAGAATTCGAAAATTTAGCTCTCCAAAATTAAACACATGCAACATTGACAAAAATACCCTCTCATATTAATGCAAATAAAATACGCGCCTAAAATCTAACTAAAATTAATCTAAATATAACCTAAATCTACGTTATTAATTTTTAAAAAATCAATGCACAAGATGTGTGGTCATAATCGTCTATAATATATGTGTCTTCATATGGATACATTTCTTTATATATATATATACTCATAATCAAATATTCAAATGAGTCCAGCCTTTCTCAATGAGTCCATGTGGACAAATTTGAGTGTGGATGTGGGGGGACTAATTACAGGGCATTTGGTTGGGAGGAGAGAATTAGGGGGTAAAGAATTGTAATTCGGTGTGAATTGTAATTGAACGAATAAAGTAGGAATTGAAATTACAGTGATTGGTATGCAGGAATAGGAATAGGATTACATGGAATTGAAAGGTAAGAAGCGACAGAATGACTAAAATGCCCTTATGTAGTAGTAGTAGTAATAATAATAATAATAATAATAATAATAATAATAATAATAATAATTCTTTCAATAATAATAATAAAATTATTTTTTTTAAAAACAAAGGGTATGAGAGGAGGGGCAAAATTGTCTTTACACTAGCAAAATTGCCCCTCCTCTCCATTGAATTGCAATTCATGGGGGGTACTCCATGAATTGAAATTCCTCATTTGGAGGGGATTGCAATTCCACTAAATTGCAACTCCCTCCAATCAAATGGTGTAATTCAGCAATTCATTGAATTGCAATTCGTTTACACCCTAATTCATCCCAACCAAACACCCCCTTAAGCTAGGGGTATTTCAGGGAATTGAAGTGTAAATGCCATCCTGATTATTGGGATTTAATTTTAGAATTAGTTCATAAGATAGGGTTTTGTAATTTCACGTTGCACACTAGCATTTGCACAACCATACGAGTCTAACAGCTTCTTCGCCGCGATCGTTCTCCGTCGTTGTAATGTTCGACGAGCCTCCCATCTGGAGACCTTGCTAGAACACGGTTGTTGCCGGTAAGGTTCGAGGTTAGTGTTTTTTTTATATAACTTTCTTGATTGTTTTTCTTTTTTTTTTTGGGTTTGGTCAGTTGTCGGAACACAGGTTGTTTGGTTTTCATTTTATTTTTTTTCTCACAAATGTGTTGTCCTTGATTTTGTTGTTCGGGTATTCTGTCACTATTGGTGTCGCCCAATGGCTCTGGGTTTCACCAATACAAATCCCGTCGTCCAATCACTTCACTTGGTTGTCGGTGAGTGGTAGGGGGTTGGAGATTTTAATTTGTGTATTTTTTTTCTGTATGTTTTTGTTTTTGTTGTTTGTATGTTGGATTTTTGTTGTTTTTTCTCGTGTTTTTTTTTCTTTTTACTTGTGCGCGTAATTTATCCTCAACCTGTGTGCAAATGCAATTGTTGTGTGCTTAAAATTGGTTGTTGTTATAATAATATTATAATTATTATTATCCTAAAACAAGTCACATGGGAGTAGCATGTGGGTATGTGTTGGCAGAATTATGACACTTAGTGGTGTGTGAGTGTGTATGCATGTGAGTGTATTGCTGGATAATAGTATAATATTATGAGTGGAAAGCTAGCCAGCATCAAATTGTCGGATTTCATTTAGTATAAATAGGTGTTCAGAATGTAATGTTATGTACCACCCAAATGAAGAAGCTGATGAAATAAAATTGTTTCCTTTGTTCAGACTTCTCTTCCTCTCTCTAGTCTAATATTCCTCGTATTTTCCTCCCTTCTCTCAATTAAATACGTAGATGTATTTGATTAAATATATCCTACATTTGGTATATGAGCCTATCAACCTTCCAACCCCGAAATATTTTTCATAGTGAAGTATGGCCAATAATTTCAATATTGTGTGGTGGGGTCCTAAATTAGATG